>KV013394.1:69557-81223 GCA_001598015.1 Dorcoceras hygrometricum
GGTAGCGGCTCATGACACTCAGAGCATATGCGACATCCGGTCTAGTCGAGATCATGCCATACATAATACTACCTATTGCCGAGGCATATGGCACACGTGTCATACTCTCTATCTCCTCATCAGTCTTCGGACACATAGACTTAGATAGAGTGACCCCGTGGAACATAGGTAGGTGTCCTCTCTTGGACTCTTCCATAGAGAACCACTTAAGTATGGTATCGATGTAGGTAGCTTGGGTGAGTCCGAGCATCCGTTTAGATCTATCCCGATAGATCTGTATTCCAAGAATATAGGATGCTTCACCCATGTCCTTCATCGAAAATCTACTAGACAACCATACTTTAGTTGACTGCAGCATTCCTACATCATTCCCAATGAGTAGAATGTCGTCAACATAAAGTACGAGGAATGTCACAGCGCTTTTAACTACCTTCTTGTATACGCATGGCTCCTAGAGATTCTTGATGAAACCAAATTCCTTAATTGTTTCATCCAACTTTGCGATGCTTGTTTGAGACCGTAGATCGATCTCTGAAGCCTGCATACCTTATGCTCGCTTCCAACAGATGTGAAACCCTCAGGCTGCGTCATATAGATTTCTTCCTTAATGTTTCAATTAAGGAACGCATTTTTCACAACCATTTGCCATATCTCATAGTCGTACCATGCGGCTATGGCTAACAAGATTCTAATTGACTTGAACATTGCGACTGGCGAGAAGGTTTCATCATAGTCAACACCTTGCCTTTGAGTGTAACCTTTCGCGACCAGTCGCGCCTTGTAGTTCATTACCTTACCACCAGGCCCAAGTTTCCTCTTGTATACCCATTTACACCCAATAGGAACAATTCCTTCGGGAGGATTAACAAGAGTCCAAACTTGGTTAGCATGCATTGAGTCAAACTCAGACTGCATTGCTTCAAGCCACAAATTAGAATCAGCATCGGAAATTGCCTCCTTGAAAGTTCTTGGATCAGATCCAACAACTTGATCACCTTGATCATCTTCAAGGAGAAAACCATATCTCTCAGGAGCCCTAGGAACCCTTTCGGATCTTCTAGGTGCGACCATTTCTGTTATTGGCTCTGGAGGTGCGGGAGACTCACCTGGTACTTCTATTGGATCTCGAACATATTAGAGTTCTACTATTTTGCCTTTTCTATCAAGTAGAAATTCCCTTTCCATAAAGGTGGCATTCCTGGAAACAAACACTTTTGTTTCGCTGGGATAGTAGAAGTAGTATCCAATGGAATTCTTTGGATACCCAATGAAGTAGCATAAGATGGATCTCGTATCCAGCTTATCTCCCACTGTCTGCTTCACAAAAGCAGGACATCCCCAAATCCTCATGTATGAGTACTTGGGTGGTTTGTCCATCCATATCTCATATGGAGTCTTATCCACTGCCTTGGTGTGGACATTGTTCAACAACATTACCGCCGTTTCGAGCGCATAGCCCCAAAACGAGGTAGGAAGTTCAGTGAAGCTCATCATAGATCGAACCATGTCCAACAAGGTCTGATTACGACGCTCCGCTACACCATTGAGCTGTGGTGTGGCCGGAGGGGTCCACTGTGAGAGAATCCCATTCTCTTTGAGATAGTCTTGAAATTCAGCACTCAAGTATTCAACACCTCGATCAGATCGAAGTGCTTTAATACTTTTGCCTTATTGATTTTCTACTTCAGCCTTGAATTCTTTGAACCTTTCAAAGGATTCAGACTTGTACTTCATCAAGTACAAGTACCCATACCTAGAGTAATCGTCGGTAAAGGTGATGAAGTATGTGTGACCGTATTTAGTACCAATACTAAACGGGCCGCACACATCAGTATGGATCAAATCCAATAGGCCTTGAGTACGCTCACCCTTGCCCTTGAAGGGTTGCTTAGTCATCTTTCCCTTAAGACAAGATTCACAAGTCGGTAGGGAGTTGATGTCTGACAGATCAAACAAGTCACTCGTAACTAACTTGTTTATCCTACTTAGAGAAATATGACCTAGCCTAGCGTGCCAAAGTTGTGCTGGGTTCAAGTTATCGTGTTTCCGTTTAATCGTTGTTGTATGTGCTTCGACATCGCGAGTTGGAACGTCTTTCAATTTTAAGGTGTATAAATAGTTTTTGCGTTCCCCAATTCTAATAAACATTCATTCTTGTAAATATTGCAAATCGAATTAGCAAACATACAAGAATATCCATCACTATCAAGCATAGAAACAGAAATAATGTTCTTTATTAATTCGGGAACAAATAAAAGGTTTCTCAACAACAACTTAAAATCAGAAGACAGAAATAAATAAACATCTCCTATAGCTACTGCAGCAACCCTTGCTCCATTGCCAAGCCTCAAGTGGGTCTCACCCTCTCTAAGACGTCGGCTTCTTGTCATCACCTGCAAATCATTGCAGATATGAGATCCACATCGGTATCAAGTACCCAAGAAGTCGAATTAAGAGATATATTTATTTCAATATAGAACATACCTTTCGCAGTTCTCAACTGCTCGAGGTACTCCTTGCAGTTCCTCCTCCAATGCCCAGCCTTGTGGCAGTGGTGGCAAACATCCTCGCTCTTGTTTGGTTTAGAAGCCTTTGCCTTTGGCTTCTTGGCGGACTTTCCTCCTTCGCAGGAGCAGAACGCTTCTTGCTCTTGCGTCTGGGCCCCTTCTTCGCAGAGGAGGAAGAGCCAGAAGGAGGAAGGGTTTGTCCTTCTTTATGGTCCCTTCAAACACAACAAGCATGTTAACTACCTCTTCGAGGGTGGCTTCCAGCTTGTTCATGTTGAAGTTGACCACAAAGGGGTCAAATGCAGCGGGTAGCGAGAGGAGAAGTACATCCACCGACAGCTCGTGTGGAAGTGCGATATCAAGGCCCGATAGCTTTTCAACGAGCCCAATCATACGAACCCCATGCTCGCAGACCGAAGTCCCATCGCGCATGCGGCTTGTCATCTCCGTGAAGTGTGGACCATTATGAATTGATCAATCACAATGACGTGGCGGCCGGTTTCACCCGACCTACATCATCATCACATTAACAGAGGTTCACTGGGCCCGGTCTCCCAGATTCGCTCATCGTCTAGCATTATACATTAATAGAGGTTCATCGGGCAGGACATCCCGGATCCGCTCATCGTCTATCTAGCCAAAAATAAATTCAATCCCTCTATTTTTCTTTTCAAACAGGCCTTTAACATTTCATAAATTTGTCAGAAGAGACCGATTCTTAAATGTCCTTCTTTATCCGACTATCGTTGGTATAAAGATGTTTTCCTAACTCAAGTTCTTCACCGAGAAGACTCTAATATGTCTTTTTGGAAAGAACGTTTCATCATGGGATTACCTCGTCTTTTCGGGGAAAGAATATTCATAAATTAAAAACAGCCGTAGGAAGTGAAGATATTCCTTTCGGCGACATGACGTTTGGTCAACTATTTGCCTTCATTAAAAAAGAAGGTTTATCCTTGTGTTCTGAACTCAAACTTCAAGCCAAATATAGAACTTAATGCTGAAAATAGAACATGCATCATGTGAAAATAAACATGCATCATAAAACTCTTAAAACTTACAGACTGGCAGTGCGACTTCCGAGCTCCCCGCAGCAGGCTAGTACCCCACCAGAACCACCGCTCTGATACCAACTGAAACGAACCAGACTCCAGAAATATGTTTTTTAAATAAAGTGAGGAATAAAAAATTTTAAAAGTATGGATCGTCCCCTTTAAGACATTTTTCTCAACATTTCATTAAACATAAATAGGGTAAATATCTCAAAAATCACATCATTCCTTTTTCTTTAAAAAAAATCAGAGTAAATAAAAGTGCGAAAAACTGAACAAAACTAAAAAGAAAATATCTGAAATTGTTTCATAACATAAAATGAAGACGTCATAGTGTTCACGGGGCAACAGCTGCGACGGGCGCTCAGAGGTCCTCACCACCGGTCGACATAAAATCCACAGGGTCATCACCTACACTATTTAAACCTAGTGAGCCTAAAGGCCCGACATGCTCTATCTGAATAATAACAAGGTACATATAATAAAATCGCATCCAAACATGTACATATAGTAAAATAACTTCAAAACATGCGTGCATGAATGATCGTAAAACATGATTCATACATCAGTCGTAACATATTGTCATCGTATAGCATACATAAGACATGACATAGCATAACATCAAAACGTGTGAGTCGTATCCGTGAAGTGTGGACCATTATGAATTGATCAATCACAATGACGTGGCGGCCGGTTTCACCCGACCTACATCATCATCACATTAACAGAGGTTCACTGGGCCCGGTCTCCCAGATCTGACCGAACAACGACTCGTAAAGAGTTAGGCAGTTTCTGTTCAATGTTTGGCTTAATGAACATCGATCCTCCTTCTATCCGAAGGAAGAAGAAGCAAAAAACTTTTAGATCATATGATAGAACATCAAAATTTACTAATCCAAGATTTCGTAAACATAAAAAACCTAATACAAAGTCAAATACATTAAAATGTTGGAATTGTAATCAACCAGGACATACGTCAAATAATTGTACTAAAAAACCAAAAAAATCTCATAAACAAAAAATTAATGAATTAATCGATGACATTCCTAGTGATACTAGTACTTCAACAAAAGATGAAACCGAATCTGAAAAAGAACAACCTTCAAAAGGTATCTGTCATTTATGTGTAATTTCAAAAGATAAAAGAGAAACAATTCTTGATTTAGTTCAACAAATTCCAGATCAAGAAATTCAAAAACAATATCTTAACAAATTAAAAGACTTAATAATAGAAGAATCCAGTTCAAAACGTGACCCTGTCAAAGAACATTTCAGTCTAAACACTCTGTTTAATAAGTATCCTCAACCGAGTATTCTAAAGCAAATTACTACAAAAGATTTACAAACAGAAATCAATATGCTTAAAAAACAAGTTAATCAACTTCAAAAAGATCTTTTCTCATTAAGAGAAAAAGATTTGGAATTGGAAACAAAATTATTACTCCTCTCTACCCAATCCACACCAGAAAATATTGATGAAATTCACCTAGATCAAGCCTCTCCAAGTAATTTCATCAATTCTATACAAAAAATTGAATTCCAAAAGTGGTATGTCCACATAGATCTTGTTATCAATGATTTCAGGATCACTCTCATCGCCCTTGTTGACTCTGGGGCAGATCACAATGTTTTACGCGAAGGCGTAATACCATCAAAATACTATGAAAAAACTACAGAAAAGCTTTATACTGCTAATTCAAAACCTCTTGATATAAGATATAAACTATCAAACGCTCATATCTGTAATAATGGTTACTGCTTCAAAAATGTTTTCACCCTAGTCCGTGACATATCACGAGATATGATTCTCGGCACTCCCTTCCTTACACAAATATATCCTTTTCAAGTAAATGATAAAGGTGTGTTCACCAAAATTCACGGTCGACATATCCTTTTCCCTTTCATAACCCCTGTCAAACAAAAAGAAATATTATTATTACAACATTCTTCAATATTTAAACAAATAAATATCATACACAACAAAAAACTACATCTTCATTATTTACAAGAAGAACTTCCTTACCTCAAAATTGAAGAACAGTTACTTGATCCTCATATTAAACAAAAAATCTCTGAACTAGAGCATTTTATGACAAATCAAATATGCAGCGAACTTCCAAATGCCTTTTGGGAACGCAAAAGTCATATCGTAACTCTTCCTTATGAAAAGGATTTCAATGAACGACACATCCCCACAAAAGCTAGACCAATCCAAATGAATCAAGAATTTCTACACCACTGCCAAAAAGAAATTCAAGATCTCCTATCTAAAAAACTAATCAGACCTTCAAAATCACCATGGAGTTGTTCTGCCTTTTACGTAGTAAAACAAGCAGAATTAGAACGTGGAGTTCCAAGACTTGTTATAAATTACAAACCTCTAAACAAGGTCCTTCAATGGATTAGATATCCAATCCCAAATAAAAGAGATTTAATCAATAGATTACATTCTGCCAAAATATTCTCCAAATTCGACCTCAAATCTGGTTTCTGGCAAATACAAATTGCTGAAGCAGATCGTTACAAAACAGCCTTCACAGTTCCTTTTGGTCATTACGAATGGAATGTAATGCCTTTTGGGCTAAAAAATGCTCCTTCTGAATTCCAAAGAATTATGAATGACATATTCAATACTTACAGCACTTTCAGTATTGTTTACATAGATGATATTCTCATCTTCTCAGATAATTTAGACATCCATTTCAAACATCTACGACATTTTCTTCAAATCATTAAACAAAATGGCCTTGTGCTCTCCCAAAAGAAAATGAAATTATTCCAAACTTCCATCCGCTTTTTAGGTCATCATATACAGAAAGGTCTAATCAAACCAATCCAAAGAGTTATTCAATTTGCTGATAAATTCCCTGATCAAATTAAAGATAAAAATCAACTACAAAGATTTTTAGGATGTCTTAATTACATAGCGGAGTTCTTTCCCAATCTGCGTCAAATTTGTCACCCTTTATACACGCGTCTTCAAAAGTCTCCCCCGCCATGGACTGAACTCCACACAAGTATCGTTAAGGAGATTAAGTCTAAAGTTCAAACATTACCATGTTTAGGCATTCCTAATCCCATTGCATTCATGATAGTTGAAACTGATGCCTCTGACATAGGATATGGCGGTATTCTCAAACAGAGATTAGAATCCCACGAACAACTAGTTAGATTTCATTCTGGTCTATGGCTTGGTCCTCAAAAAAATTATTCCACTATTAAAAAAGAAATTTTATCTATTGTCCTTTGTATTTCAAAATTTCAAGATGATCTTTTTAATAAAAGTTTTCTTTTACGTGTCGATTGCAAATCTGCAAAGGAAGTCATTTTAAAAGATGTTCAAAATCTCGTTTCCAAACAAATCTTTGCTCGCTGGCAAGCAATACTTTCTGTTTTTGATTTTCAAATAGATTTTATCAAAGGGGAAGATAATTCTCTTCCTGACTTCCTGACCAGAGAATTTTTACAAGGCAAATCAAATTTTCTTGCAGATGAACCCTCCAAGGCAGAAAATTCAAACAGCGAAAGATTACGAGAAACCCAAACATCAAACCAATAAAGAGTTAGTCCCTCTTTGTTCCCCTCAAACACCTACCAAAAACCCTTCTCAAAGACCAACTGGTCAATTTCCTCCTCTTATCTCAAACTTTAATCGTTTTAGTCCTCTTCAAAATGCCCCTGAACTGCCTTATAAATCAGTTCTGGCCTCTTCTTCAAAACAGGTTCAAACTACATCTCAAATCCCTGACAAAATATCTCAAATCCCTGACACAAATGATGACATAAATATGTTCATAAGCCGTGGCCCGAAAATCTTGGGTTCGCTCCTTTCATGGAAATACCCCAACAAATCAAAAAGCAGGATTACCTGCGTCGCCGTTTCAACAACTTTCAATTTTGGGATACCACCATAACAACCAAAGACCAAACTTTTTATGAGCTCATCCTGGTGGACACCAATTCTGTAGAAATCGTCCACCACAAAGATCCCAAAAACAACATTCATTACTCCAAATGCATTATCAAACAAGTCATCACTTCTTCCCAATGGGATACCTCTACCCCACCAAATAATAATTTCAAATCTCGTCCCTTTTCTGTCAACTTTGAACCTGCAAATTTCAATTACTTTGATTACAAACTTGCTTGGTTTAGGACGTTTTATTTCCGTCTCATTCATGGTTTTTCACATTCCTTTCTGGTTGTGATACAAATTTCCCAACTTGGTTCTATGAGTGGTGGAAACTCATGGGATCGGACTCAACTATTCTTCCAACTGATGTTAAAAAAGGTTTAGAAATTTTTTCTGAACATTCTTGCCTTCCCAATTTTCAAAAACCTTTGAAATTTCATGCTCAATTCAAAGTGCCCTGGATTTTTGCCTGGGATTTTGATTTCCAAAAGCTCTACCACGACCCAGTGCCTTACTCATTGGTTCGTATTCACAAAATCAAGTGGTGGGCCAAGTATGGCACTCATCTCTCCAAGTAATTTCATCAATTCTATACAAAAAATTGAATTCCAAAAGTGGTATGTCCACATAGATCTTGTTATCAATGATTTCAGGACCAAAAGTGGTATGTCCACATACATCTACCTCTCGATCCCAAAACATAGTTCAAAGTACAGAGACTCATATGCCTATAGATTATTCAAACTGGACTATACCAGAAGAACAAATAGAGAACATATACAAAATAGGATTTACAGATTTCAAAACTGCCTTCTCTGTTAAAACTCATGAAGAAACCATATCTATTCAAGAAGATTCTCAAAGTATTGCTCTTTTAAATAACACAACAATTCAAAAATACATTCAAAGGAATTATCGATATCTCCACTTTGGTTTAATTCAAATAGCTGTTAAACCATTAGTTCATATCGGAGTTGATACTTCAATTTACTTAGCCGTAAGAGATAAACGACTTAAAAGATATCAAACATCTCTTTTGTCTATGATTCAAACTAATATTTGTAACGGACCAATATACTTTAATTGTTCACCAAATTTCTCCGTAGATCTTACAGATCCTATGATTCTAGACTCTTTAATCCTAGATGTTCATATCCAGGGAGATGAATTTCATCCCTGTAAAAACTTTGCAATAATTTACAGAGTCTACTTCAGACTTCTGTCCTCTCAACTCAATCCAAAATATAACAGACTACCTTCTTCGAAGGAAGAAACAGTTCTGTTACAAATTGATGCTGAAAGACCTACGGTCTTTACACCAAAAAGATTAAAATGGAATGAGATAACCATCCCACAACAATTTACAATTAATACCCCACAAATTCCTCGAAATATAGAACGTAGAGATATTTCTCAAATAATTGAAGAAGAAGATGGTAAAATTACAATTAAATTTAATTCACCTAAACAAACTACTCCAGTGATACGCAGATCTCAATCACGTCACTCATTTTCAACTTTTTCTAAATCCACTTCCAAATATGACTTTGTTACACCTATTCCAAAGCCTCGTTCAGGCCCTTCATCACCTCAGAATTATTCTCCTCCCACATCTCCTTCAATCTCAAGTATGGTCATGATGATCACCTCTGGACAAGCTTTCAACCCAGATTTCGAATATTTAAATGAAGAAATGAAAAATGTATTTCATAATGAGAAAAGAAAATGGTATGATAAATTAGATAAACATATTAAGGAAAACATTCACCATGAATGGCTTCAAAAAATGAATACAATAAAATCAAATATCCCTTTTTATACATTTTTAACAATATTTTTATCTGTCGAAGGTTTTCATGATTTCCAAAATAAATCTGTCATACAAGTTAATACTACCCTTCATAAAAAATGGACTCTCAGTACTAATGAAACTATTACTGCTGTTCACCCACCCCTCCAATCATTACAATTACATACTGTAAAAGGCGATGTCACTGCTGACGCTTTTAAACGAGGTCGCAATGATAAAGAACCAATCACTACAGATGATATTAATAAAATTTTTCAACAAAACAATTACTCTAACTAAATCCTTAAAACTATAGCTAATCAGGTAGACCATATATCAAATAATCTACCCCAAGCAAAACAACAATCAATTTTTCATGACACCACAGCAAAACCTTTTTTCCAGACACAACCTCTTCCTATTGCAAAAGATAAACAAATAAGTTTCAATACTAATACTGACTTCTTATTAAATAAAATTTCTGCAAAATTATCCGAAATTGGTACATCGGGAAGCAAAATTAATTGCGTAGAAACCAATAACGTTGGGGATAATCAAACTGATGCCTCCAATATTTCTGAATCCAATTCCGATTCCGACGAAGAAGTCAACATAATTGAAAATCCCTTTACCGATGAAGAAGCTCAAATTAATAAGATATTTAATCGACGACGAAGATTCAACAACAGCTATAATAATAACACACGTAATTATTATCGACGGCCTACCCCTGTTGATATTGGTTACGAAGAAAGAAACCAATTCAAAAGCACGAAATACGACGGCCAATCCATTGTTGAATGGAACATAGATGGAAAATCAGAATACGAAATCCTCAATAGATTACAAGAAATGGGTATGTCTCGGGCAGCCTATAAAATCAAAGGTCAAGATGAAGAAACGGCTACACTCTTGATTATTCAAGGGTTTACAGGCCAACTAAGAAACTGGTGGGACAAAGCCTTATCTTTAGATGCAAAATTAAATATATTAAATCATAAAATCCAAAATGAAGATGATAACGTATTCAAGGGTTTACAGGCCAACTAAGAAACTGGTGGGACAAAGCCTTATCTTTAGATGCAAAATTAAATATATTAAATCATAAAATCCAAAATGAAGATGATAACGGGGTTATCACTGAACAAAATAACTCATGTGAAATTTTAATAGTTACTATATCCATGTATTTTATTGGAAATCCAAATGAAGAATTTAATACTTCAAAAATCATCCTGACAAATCTTAAATGTCCTTCTTTATCCGACTATCGTTGGTATAAAGATGTTTTCCTAACTCAAGTTCTTCGCCGAGAAGACTCTAATATGTCTTTTTGGAAAGAACGTTTCATCATGGGATTACCTCGTCTTTTCGGGAAAAGAATAATTCATAAATTAAAAACAGCCGTAGGAAGTGAAGATATTCCTTTCGGCGACATGACGTTTGGTCAACTATTTGCCTTCATTAAAAAAGAAGGTTTATCCTTGTGTTCTGAACTCAAACTTCAAGCCAAATATAGATTCTATCAGGCAGAGCGAATTTAGTTCAGTTTCTAAATCTTGTATCTGACTATCTTCATCTGCTTACAGCTTTCTAGCAAATTTCAATTGTAAGATTTTAAAGTTTATAAAAGTTTCAATTCAAGGTTCTATGTTTTTATGCTGTTTTATGATCCTAGTCTTTATTTTGTGTACAAACCATCTCAAAAGAAGTGTATCATGGAAGCCAGCTGTTGGACTCCATTGAATGCTTTCAATGTATTTTTCATTATAAAAAGGGGAGTTGTGGTAACTCTCAGGCAGAGCGAATTTAGTTCAGTTTCTAAATCTTGTATCTGCTATCTTCATCTGCTACAGCTTTCTGCAAATTTCAATTGTAAGATTTTAAAGTTTTAATAAAAGTTTCAATTCAAGGTTCTATGATTTTGTCAAACAAGTCATCACTTCTTCCCAATGGGATACCTCTACCCCGCCAAATAATAATTTCAAATCTCGTCCCTTTTCTGTCAACTTTGAACCTGCAAATTTCAATTACTTTGATTACAAACTTGCTTGGTTTAGGACATTTTATTTCCGTCCTTTCTCTCATTCATGGTTTTTCACATTCCTTTCTGGTTGTGATACAAATTTCCCAACTTGGTTCTATGAGTGGTGGAAACTCATGGGATCAGACTCAACTATTCTTCTAACTGATGTTAAAAAAGGTTTAGAAATTTTTTCTGAACATTCTTGCCTTCCCAATTTTCAAAAACCTTTGAAATTTCATGCTCAATTCAAAGTGCCCTGGATTTTTGCCTGGGATTTTGATTTCCAAAAAATCTATCCTGAACCTGTGCCTTACTCTCTAGTAAGGGTTCACAAAATCAAATGGTGGGCCAAGTATGGCACTCACCTATGCAATGAACC
>KV013394.1:81722-121144 GCA_001598015.1 Dorcoceras hygrometricum
TTCAATCCATATATCCCGATCAGATCAACGATCATTGGTAAATCGAGAGTCGCTAGAGATACGATAGCTATGCGTACATCTTGGAGATCTAATAGTGACATCGCGAGTGTAACTCGGTAAACACATTTACCTAAAACACTTCTAGTACTCTGGCCAGAGATTTATACACTATTATCCCCTCAGATAGCATAGGATATCCACGCATGTCTGCGAGCGGTGAATCCTCGACAACGATGCATCGACTCCTACATGCATCGGGGTCTCACCCAATCTCGACGCCTTATGACCCCAAGAGAGTCTGCAAATGGGTCAAAGTGAGACGCCTATCATGTAGAGTCTCAATGACGTTTCGAGTCGTGAGGACTAATCAGTACAACCAAGACCTCGGACTTACCCACTCGACAAATTGTAACCACTTGGAAAGTCCGAAGGAGGGTAGTTCGATAGATCACCAGGTCACTATCTATCTGCATGCTCAGAACATCACAATGTACCCTACCAATGAAACATGGTACTTCGCATCGCAGATACTAGTCTCTAGCTCGGGCGGCCTTATCCTCATTTTGACGGCCCAATCGACTAGGAACATGTTCAGAATACACAGTGACTATTAGATGTGATTCATGATAGCCGTCATACCCACTATCACATCTAACATACACTTTAGTGTATTCTAGGTCTTTACTCAACGCAATTGTTAATCATCATACAACACAATGAAAGTAAAGAATGCCATATAAGTAAATGCGAATATCATATATAAATATTGTCATATACAAGAGTCTATAAACCCACACGCCACAAGTTGGCTAGTTGGGCATCTACTCTAACACTCTCCTGAGCTATTGGGGCTAAACCTGCTTGAACGAGAACTGTGAGCTGTGAGCTACCATAGGAGAGATCTGTTGGTGTGCGTAATCTGTTAGTGGGAGCGTCCCATGCTGTTTGTCCAAGATGTTGTCAGCTTTAAGGCCGAGCTGGTTGGAGTGTGTAATCGGGCACTGAGAGCCTGAGATGCTGAGATAGCATATTCTGTTGTAGTCGTGAGATCTGGCTATGTGAGAATTGGCCAGTGTTGTGCGTGATCTGGTTGGTTCCTAGTTTGGGTAGGTGGGGTCTGTGGTTCCTATACTGGAAGTGAGATCTCATCTTTAGCTTTGTGCTAAGATGGGTATGCGCAAGCTGTTGTGAATGCGATCTGATCTGAATGTGTGAGCTGAGAAGACGCGTGATCTGGTGTGCGTGTATACCTAAGCTGGAGCAGTAGAAGAGCTCTGAGCTGTTGTTTGGGAACTGTAGATCAGATGGGGGTGTAGTAGTATATATAGGAGTATTGACCCAAGACTTGGTCATTGTTGCCCAAAAAAAATCTATCTCCTCCAGCGTACTCGAGAAGCCACCTCTCCCGAAACCCTTGCTTCTATTGTTCATTCGTACCTCTATTTTCCCAATTGTCGGAGTTCGGCCGACCAGTTTTGGTCAAGGGTGGTACCGTTGGAAACCCCTTTCCAAACCCGTCATTTCCCTACCGGTATTATGGCCGGAGATGGCCGGAGGAGGAAACAAGGAGTAGTAGAGCGTGCACTATTCGTTGCTTCTACCAGTTGCGTTGTGTCTTCCGAGCTGGTACTCGTACACTGTAAGTGTTGTTCATCGTTCTTGGTGTTGTTGTAAGACTGGTTTCATTAGCTGTAGAGTAGACTCGAGCTGGATGTTGTAACCTAGTATTTGTTAGCTCGCGGGTCTATTTTTAGTTCTGCTCCGAGCTGGTTCTTGTTGAGTGATGAACTAGTCTTCTGTCTGTGTTGGTTGTTTTAGATTGCCAAGTGCTTGTAGAGCGGTGGTTGGTCTCTCCGATCTGTTAGCACCCTCATGGCTCCTGGCGTGGCAGTGGAGGAACTAGCGCGACCTGCTTTGGGCAGGGATGGTGTGTGTGCTCTGTTCTGCCGTGAGCTTTGTGAGGTAGTTGGTAAGATTTGAGCAGGTACTAATCTGAGCTTGTATTACAGCTTCGAGATAGGCATGGGAATATATTTATGCGTGTTGTACAGCTATACCGTGTGTTTTGTATGAGGCCCGAGCTGTTTGTATACTACAAGCTGTTTCCTGATCTGTTTTGTGTATTACCTACTGTAGTCTAAGCTGGTTGTGTTCTGCATGCTGATTCCCTAAGCTGCCCTGCATAGTACATGTTGTTCTTATTGTTGCGCTGCTTGCCTTATGCTTATAGTATGTTGTTGAATGAGTTTTGTGGAAATTTCAAGCATACATATTACGTTGAGCATTGTAATGCATCTGCATAGCATATTGAGCTCCTCCCTTGTGAGTGGATAGCTACCACACTCTCACATGCTCCGTGGCCACTATTGTTGTAACTCCAGCAGTGGAGTTGTTTCTGCGAGTCTTGTTACCTCCGGCTGTTAAGATGTTCCAGCGATATTTGTATTCCCAGCTGTCGAGCGTTCCTGCGAGCATTGTATCTGAAACGAACCAGAATCTAGAATTTTTTTTAAGATAAAGTGCGGAATAAACCATATTTAAAAGTATGGCTCGTCCCCTTTTAAAATATTTTTCTCAAAATTTATTTAAAAAATAAATAGGGTAAATATCTCAAAAATCACATCGTTTCTTTTTCCTTAAAAAAATTAGAGTAATAAAAGTGCGGAAACAAAATAAAAAAAAATATCTGAAACTGTTTCATAACATAAAATGAAGACGTCATAGTGGTCACGGGGCAACAGCTGCGAAGGGCGACTCAGAGGTCCTCACCGCCGGTCGGCATAAAATCCACAGGGTCCTCACCTGCACCATTTAAACCTAGTAAGCCTAAAGACCCAGCATGCTCTATCTAAATAATAACAAGGTACATAAATAAAATCGCTTGCAAGCATGTACGTATAGTAAAATAACTTCAAAACATGCGGGCATGAATGATCATAAACAGTGATTCATACATTAGTCGTAACATATCGTCATCGTATAGCATACATAATAAGACATGACGTAGCATAACATAAAAACGTGAGTCGTATCCATGAAGTGTGGACCATTATCGATTGATCAATCATAAACCAACGTACGTGGTGGCCGATTCACCCGACCTACATCATCATCACATTAACAGAGATTCACTGGGCCCGGTTTCCCAGATCCGCTCATCGTCTATCATTATACATTAACAGAGGTTCACCGGACCCGGCATCCCGGATCCGCTCATCGTCTATCTTTTCACAAATAACTTCAAGCCCTATATTTTTATTTTCAAACGCACCTTTAGCATTTCATAAATTTACATGATGCTTGCATTTCATAAAAACATGTAGTTTAAAAGTTTAGCCCGTCAATATATATTTAATTCTTTTATTTAAAATATTAACATACATAAACTACTACATCTATAATTAAAAATATATTCATGGGCTTCTACATTTTCTACTATGATCAATGACTGGTTCAGGTGACTTGTCCACTAGTTCTAAGCTCAAAAGCCTAGACTTAACTTTAAAATTGACATCCAACCCAAAACACGACTTGACCCAATAAGCCTTAGAATTTAACCTTAAAATTTAATAAAATTCTCAACACTTGTCTTTAAACTCAAGCATTAAAATTTGACTAAATAAAATACCCAATGACCAATTTTTACTTTAAAACTTAATATAACGTATTAGGTACAAATTAATTAAAAGTTTGACTAAAAATTTTGACTTTAAAAGGTTTGACCAAATAATCTTAAAATTGGGCCCTATACTTTAAAATTAAAATACACGGTCAAGAAATAAAATAAGTCGGACCAAACTTAAAACATTTTGACTTGACCCTCGACTAACCGACCCGATCTGACGGAACCCATCAAACCGGTCCAGTCGAATCGGCCCATGCACGAGAGAAACCCTAGCCGCTCACGCACACACCCATGCACGCACGTGACCAGTTCCCTTTCTCCCATTCAGTCGCCCAGGTGACCGGAGCCCCGCCGACTGGACCAGCCAGTCCCACCTGACCTAGCCCTGGTTCAAACCATCGGCCACAAGGCTCGAATGAGACACAAAAAGAAGGAGGGTCGCGCAGCTCACGGTGGAGTGGCCATTTCATCATCCTCTTGTTTCAGCCATGAGCCAGCCCTCTTCCCTCATCCATGGACCCCTACTAGGCCACCCTAGGACCACCATGAACCGAGCACCAGCCCCAAGAACCCTCCTCGATCGAGACATCACAAGAGAAATGCAAAGATGCACTATAAGTTCATGATGCATGCGTGATCCGTAAACGACAAACATAGATCTCAAGAATTCACATGCAAACACACCATCATTCATTAAAACAGTTTAATATAGCTTAAATGGTGAGAAAAAGGGAAGATATCACATGCCTTTGTTGGAGAACAATAAGATCTGCGAGTTACATAAGCGGAGGACGCGAGATCGGGAAAAGACCACCTAGACTCACCAAAAATTGAAGAAATCTCGAGCTAGGGAGAGGGGAAGTGACGTGAATGGTGAGGGAGAAGGGAGGAGGAGGCTGGAGCTAGGGTTATGAAAATAAGTGGTGACAAAAATGACCCCTCCAAATGGCTTAATTAAGAAAATAAAAGAATTTTCCTATCTTACCCTCCACCCACTTAAATGTTGATTAATTTCAAAATCAAGTTTTTAAAACTCCAAAGTTTCGTAATATGTGGCCTCCTAAATTTTAAAATATAGGAAAGTCCTTTAAAACAACCAGTATAGGTGAAAGACGGGTTTCCTTCAATACTAATCATCAAAACCCCAATTTTCGGAAATTGCTGCTTAAAAAATAATAAATCTGCTCTTAAAAAAAATCTAAGCGCTTTAAAAAAACTCAAATACTTTTCATCTCGATCGTCCCTAGTCTCGTCCATGCGTCCAGAACTCAAACAGACAAAAAACATACAATAAATCACATAAAATAGCATATAGTTTTCTAAAATATTTTTCCCCCCTAGTCATGCATTAATTTCCACGTAATTAGGATTTCCTGGATGTTACAACTCCCCCTCCTTATAGGAATTTCGTCCCCAAAATTAGATTACGTACCAAAAAGCACTGGATAGCGCGTCCGCATATCTGCCTCAGTCTTCCAGGTAGCCTCATCCTCTGAGTGATTCTGCCATCGGACCTTGACCATCGAAATATTCCACGCTCTAAGCCTGCACTCCTCTCGAGCCAAATCTGTACTGGTCACTCCTCAAACAATAAATTTTGTGCTAACTGGAGCAGCTCAAAATCCAACACGTGCGATGGATTCGGAACAACTTCCGAAGCATCGAGATATGAAATACGTTATGTACCGCTGACAGGTTGGGTGGTAGCGCCACTCGATATGCCAAAGTACCAACCCTCTCCAAATCTCGAATGGCTCGATGTATCTCGAACTGAGCTTGCCCCTTCGGCCAAAGCACATCACCCCTTCATGGGCGATATCCTCACGAACACATGGTACCCGACAGCTAACTCTAGATCTCGTCGTCTACGATCGGCATAACTCTTCTGACGGCTCTGGACTGTCCTCATCCGATCCCGTATCCTCATCACTATGTTCGCTATCTGTTGCACTAGCTCCGGCCCAGTCAACACTCTCTCTACAAACTCGTCCCATTGCACTGGAGATAGATATCTCCTCTCGTACAGAGCCTCAAAAGGAGCCATCCCAATCAATGTCTGAAAGCTGTTGTTGTACGTGAAATCTACCAGAGGCGATCTCGAGTCCCACGTACCCAAAAAATCTATCACACAGGCTCTCAGAAAATCCTCCATAGTCTGGATGACTCTCTCCGACTGACCATCCGTCTGTGGGTGAAACACCGTGCTGAACGACAACCTAGTCCCCAAGGCGGCGTGTAAGCTCTTCCAAAGCGCAGATTCAAACCTGGTGTCCCTGTATGACACTATAGAGACTGGTATGCCATGAAGCCTGACAATCTCTCTGATATAAAGCTCTGCGTACTGCGTCAGGGTGAAAGTAGTCTTCACCGGAAAGAAATGTGCGGACTTGGTGAGTCTGTCCACAATCACCCATATCGCCGTGTATCCCCTGGGCTCCTGGGTAACCAACTAGAAAATCCATCGCAATATGCTCCCACTTCCACTCGGGAATAAGGAGTGGCTGCAATAACCCTTCCGGTAGCTGATGCTCTGCCTTGACCTAGTGACAAGTCAAGCACTCAGATACAAATATCCCAATATCCTTCTTCATCCCCGGCCACCAATACAGTGTCTGCGAATCTCTGTACATCTTCGTACTCCCTGGGTGGATGGAGTAAGTCGATGCATGAGCCTCAGATAAGATCTCAGCTCTAAACTGCTCAGTGCTCGGCACCCATATGCGACCTCCGAAACGAATGATCCCATCCTTAACTGTATACAGACCTCATCCTCTATCCTCATCTCGCTGTCTCCACTGCTGTAACTGCTCATCAGAGGCCTGACCATCTCTAATCCTCTCTCGAAGAGTCGGCAGAACTGTGAGTGCTGCCAAACTCGATGCACAGCCTCCTCAATAGAACTCCAGTCCGAAGCTCTGTATCTCAACCTGTAGTTGCCTATCGACTGAAAAACATGCCACTACTGTAGTGTTCCGGCTCAAAACGTCTGCCACCACATTAGCTTTACCTGGATGGTAGCTAATGTCACAATAATAATCATTCACCAACTCTAACCATCTGCGCTGCCTCATGTCCAGCTCCTTCTGGGTGAAGAAGTACTTGAGGCTCTTATGGTCGGTGAAGATCTGACACTTCTCACTACACAAGTAGTGTCTCAAAATCTTCAGTGTGAACACTACTTCTGCAAGCTCCAGATCATGCGTCGGGTAGTTCTGCTCATAACTCTTCAGTTGTCTCAAGGCATATGCGATAACCTTGCCTCCATGCATCAGAACTGCACCTAACCCTCTCAGGGAATCATTCGTATAAACCACAAACTCCTCGTGATCCACTGGCGTCGCTAAACTGGCACTGAAGTGAGAGCCTCCTTCAGCTGCTCGAAGCTCCTTTGGCACTTAGGACTCCACACATACTTTGCATTCTTCTCGGTCAGGGTTTTCAAGGGCACTGAAATCGAAGAGAAGCCCTTGATAAACTCGCGGTAATATCCGAACTGTGAATCTCAGCTGCATTCTTTGGAATCCCCTAGTTCTGCACTGCCTCCAACTTCGATTGGTCGACTGAAATCCCATCTCTCGAAACGATATGCCCCAAGAAATACACCTGCTCAAGCCAAAACTCGCACTTGCTGAACTTGGCATACAATCTGTGCTCTCTCAAAGTCTACAGTGCGGTCTGTAGATGTTGTGTATGCTCCTCCAAGCTCCGCGTGTAGACCAAGATGTCATCGATGAAAACAATGGTCTAAGTATTGTTTGAAGACCCTGTTCATCAAATCCATGAAAATCACTGGGACATTTGTCAGGCCAAACGGCATCACCAAGAACTCGTAGTGGCCGTAACGTGTTCGGAATGCAGTCTTGGACACGTCCTCCTCTCTAACTCTCAACTGATGGTAGCCATATCTCAAATCAATCTTTGAGAAAAACGAAGCTCCCTGCAACTGGTCAAATAAATCCTATATCCTCGAGAGTGGGTACTTATTATTCATTGTCACATGGTTCAAATCCCGGTAGTCTATGCATAATCCCATGCTGCCATCATTCTTCTTCACAAACAAAACTGGCGTGCCCCATGGATAAAAGCTAGGGCAAATAAACCCCTTATCGAGCAACTCCTGAATCTGCTCCTTCAAATCCTTCATCTCGGTAGGAGCCAATCGGTACGGTGCCTTATAGATAGGCACTGTACCTAGAATCAGCTCGATCGAAAACTCCACCTCTCTCTCCGGTGGAACTCCAACAACGTCATCAGGGAATACATCTGAAATAAATCCTATATCCTCGAGAGTGGGTACTTATTATTCATTGTCACATGGTTCAAATCTCGGTAGTCTATGCATAATCCCATGCTGCCATCATTCTTCTTCACAAACAAAACTGGCGTGCCCCATGGATAAAAGCTAGGGGAAATAAACCCCTTATCGAGCAACTCCTGAATCTGCTCCTTCAAATCCTTCATCTCGGTAGGAGCCAATCGGTACGGTGCCTTATAGATAGGCACTGTACCGGGAATCAGCTCGATCGAAAACTCCACCTCTCTCTCCGGTGGAACTCCAACAACGTCATCAGGGAATACATCTGCAAAATCCCTGAATACCTCCACATCAGATAGTGAAGGGCTGCTGCATCTCCTGTATTAGTAACACTGGCCAAGAACGCCTCAAAACAAGCTCCACAAGCTTCTTGGCCTGCAGAAAAGATATGAATTTGGGCTTCCGGGGTCTCCTCGCTGCCTCAAATAAGAAGGCCTCCTGCCCTAGTGGCCTGATCGTCACTGACCTCCACTGGAAATCAATCACTGCTCCATGCTCCGTCAACCAGTCCATACCTAGGATGAGGTCAAATCCTGACATCGGCAACACCACCAAGTCGGCCCTTACGACATGATCCTGGAACATCATCGTCAATCCCTGAACAAAGCTGGTCATCGTCAACTCCTCTCCTGACGGAACCGTCACGACGAGAGCTAAACCCAAGCTCTCCGGAATAATGCCCATCCTCTGTGTGAACGCACTCGAAATAAACGAGTGAGTCACCCTTGAGTCTAGCAAGGCGAGGGTAGTGACACCTAGCAAATGAATCCCGCCTGAAACAGAAACATCACACAGGCACGCGTTTATAGACAAACTAGATCCCAATAAACGTTTTAGATGCCTATCACATTTTTAAGTTCTCTAGTCCTATCTGTCTAAGTTCTCAAGGCTAATTCTAGAAGATCTACAGTTCTTACTTATATTACTCACAAGGCATAGAATCTCCTAGCAATGATCTACTTAGCATGCAATTTTAAGACACCCAAATACCAACATTTCAAAGAACAGAAACGACGGAAATCTCTAAAGTAAAATACCTGTGAGTAACGTCGTGTCTGGATTTGCAGCCTCTGCCTGCATCACGAAAACACGACCAGTGGACTGCGTCCTCTTTGGGCAATCCTTAGAGATATGCCCCGGATCATTGTAGTGATAAAACCTGCCTGAACCCGCCATGCACTGTCCTGGATGATTCTTATGGCACACCTGACACATCGGTATCCCTCCAGGTCTAGGGGCAGTAGTCCTCTGCTGTTGTGGTCTCTGCTGACCCTACGGCCTATGCTGGACCTGAGGTCTCTGCTGCTGTTGCCCCTGTGTATTTGGGCCCTTAGGAGGCCCCTGAAATGGTCTCTTCGCTGGCTGCTGCGAATACTGGACCCTGACGTGTTGCTGTAACTATAGCTTCCTCCGAAATTCCTCCCTCATATCCTTCCGGCCCTGGCCCCTCTCAGACCGATATGCTATGTTCATTGTCACCATGTACGTAGCCACGTCCGCCATATTGACATCGTGGCAGATGTAGGGTTGTAGTCCATCAGTGAACTGCCTCAACTTATTGCTCTCCACCATTGCGATCGAGGGAACGAAGTGACACCCCGCTCGAATTGCCGCACATACTCAGCAACAGACTTGTCTCCCTGACGGAGACTCATGAACTCCCAGATAAGCTGGCTCCAGGCGTCAGCAGTGAAGTACTTCTCAAAGAAAACGACCTTGAACCTCTCTCAGGTCAAGCTATTCAGAATCAGACCAACAACCGCGCTCTCCCACCAAAGAGAGGCATCTCCCTTCATCATGAAAATAGCACAATGGATTTTTTCAGCGTCCGGGAGACCCATATAAGCAAAGATGGTCTCCAAATATTGGATCAACTACTCAGCTACAAGTGGATCTGTAGTCCCTGAAAACTCCTTGGGTCCCTGCTTGCGGAACCTCTCAGTGACGTTCTCCTCATGCGACTTCCTGGGTTTCTCCGACTGTCTCTCCAATAACCTGGTGATCCCGGCTAGCATATCCACACTAGCACTCTCGTAGGGTGTCAACTGAGGAGGTGGAGGAGGAGGAGGAGGCGTAGCATCATCCTTCTGTCTTCTGTCACGTCTGGGAGGCATACTGGTACACTAAACCTTACCATGTAAATCTAAGTGCATGACTAAGCGTCTAACTCTAAAACTCCTGAAGTAAAATTAATGCTGAAAATAGAACATGCATCATGTGAAAATAAACATGCATCATAAAACTCTTAAAACTTACAGACTGGCAGTGCGACTTCCGAGCTCCCCGCAGCAGGCTAGTACCCCACCAGAACCACCGCTCTGATACCAACTGAAACGAACCAGACTCCAGAAATATGTTTTTTAAATAAAGTGAGGAATAAAAAATTTTAAAAGTATGGATCGTCCCCTTTAAGACATTTTTCTCAACATTTCATTAAACATAAATAGGGTAAATATCTCAAAAATCACATCATTCCTTTTTCTTTAAAAAAATCAGAGTAAATAAAAGTGCGAAAAACTGAACAAAACTAAAAAGAAAATATCTGAAATTGTTTCATAACATAAAATGAAGACGTCATAGTGTTCACGGGGCAACAGCTGCGACGGGCGCTCAGAGGTCCTCACCACCGGTCGACATAAAATCCACAGGGTCATCACCTACACTATTTAAACCTAGTGAGCCTAAAGGCCCGACATGCTCTATCTGAATAATAACAAGGTACATATAATAAAATCGCATCCAAACATGTACATATAGTAAAATAACTTCAAAACATGCGTGCATGAATGATCGTAAAACATGATTCATACATCAGTCGTAACATATTGTCATCGTATAGCATACATAAGACATGACATAGCATAACATCAAAACGTGTGAGTCGTATCCGTGAAGTGTGGACCATTATGAATTGATCAATCACAATGACGTGGCGGCCGGTTTCACCCGACCTACATCATCATCACATTAACAGAGGTTCACTGGGCCCGGTCTCCCAGATTCGCTCATCGTCTAGCATTATACATTAATAGAGGTTCATCGGGCAGGACATCCTGGATCCGCTCATCGTCTATCTAGCCAAAAATAAATTCAATCCCTCTATTTTTCTTTTCAAACAGGCCTTTAACATTTCATAAATTTTCATGATGCGTGCATTTCATAAAAACACGCGGTTTAAATTCTTAGCCCTTCAATGTATATTTATTTTCTTCATTTAAAACATTAACATACATAAACTACTACATATATAATTAAATATATATTCACGGATTTCTACATTTTCTACTCCGGTCAAGGACCGGTTCAGGTGCCTGAACCACTAGTTCTAAGCCCAAAAGCCTAGACTTAACTTTAAAATTGACATCCAACCCTAAACATGACTTGACCCAATAAGCTTTAGAATTTAACCTTAAAATTTAATAAAATGCTCAACACCTTTTTTTAAACTCAAGAATTAATATTTGACTAAATAAAAGATCCATTGATCAATTTTGAATTTGAAACTTAAAATAAAGTATTATGTCAAAATTAATTAAAAATTTGACAAAAAATTTTGACTTTAAAATGTTTGACCAAATAATCTTAAAATTGGACAATATACTTTAAAAATTAAATACCCTGTCCAGAAATAAAATAAGTCGGACCAAACTTAAACTATTTTGACTCGACCCTCGACTAACTGACCCTGTCCAACCGAACCCATCAAATCGGTCCAGTCGAACCGGCCCATGCACAAGAGAAATCCTAGCCGCTCACGCACACACCCATGCACGCACGCGACCAGTCCCCTTTCTCTCCTTTCGGCCGCCCAGCTCCATCTGTCCATGGCCGGAGCCCCGTCGGTTGGACCACCCTCAGGTCCAGCCGGTCCCACCTGACCTAGCCTAGTTCAAGCTGTTGGCCACAAGGATCGAACGAGACACAAAAAGAAGGATGGTCGCGTGGCGCACGGTGGAGTGGCCATTGCGTCATCCTCTTGGTTCAGCCATGATCCAGACCTCTTCCATCATCCATGGACCCCTACTAGACCACCCTAGGACCACCATGAACCGAGCACTAGCCCCAAGAACCCTCCTCGACCGGGAAATCACAAAAGAAATGCAAAGATGCGTTAGAAATTCATGATGCATGCGTGATCCGTAAACGACAAACATAAATATCAAGAATTCACATGCAAAACATACCATCATTCATTAAAAAAGTTTAATATAGCTTAAACAGTGAGAAAAATGGAAGATATCACATGCCTTTGTTGGAGAATAATGAAGATCTGCGAGTTACCGAAGCGGAGGACGCGAGATCGGGACAATACCACCTAGAATCACCGAAACTTGAAGAAATCTCGAGCTAGGGAGAGGGGAGGTGATGTGAATAGTGAGGGAGAAGGGAGGAGGAGGCTAGAGCTAGGGTTGTGAAAATAAGTGGTGACAAAAATGATCCCTCCAAATGGCTTAATTAAGAAAATCAAAGAATTTTCCTATCCTACCCTACACCCTCTTAAAATGTTGATTAATTTCAAAATCAAGATTTTAAAACTCCAAATTTTCGTAATATGTTCCTAAATTTTAAAATTGGAAAGTCCTTTAAAACAGCCCGTATAGGTGAAAAACGGATTCTCCTCAATAATAATCATAAAAACCCTAATTTTCGGAAATTACTGCTTAAAAATAATAAATCTGCTCTTAAAAAATTCTAAGGGCTTTAAAAAACTCAAATAATTTTCATCTCGGTCGTCCCTAGTCTCGTCCATGCGTCCGGAACTCAAACAGACTAAAAGCACACGTGCATATCATGAAGCAATAAAACTAACAATAAATAACATAAAATAGCATATAATTTTCAAAAATAATTTCCCCCAGTCATGCTCTCATTTCCACGTAATTAGGATTTCCTGGGCGTTATAGTATCTCCAGCTGTTGTGCAGTCCTTGAGCCCCAATGATTTCTTGTCTTCCTGCATGCATTGCATGATGCATTACATTTCATGCTTTATTTGTTAGCTGTATGTGATATTGCTCTTTGTACTGAGGTTTAACCTCGTTTGTTTTCCTTGGGGCTGCTTTCGCCGTGTGTTGGCCATTGCAGGCCTTTTTCGGGTAGCTCAGCTAGTCCATGAGTGAGGTAGCTGTTGCAGTCCCTGGCGTGGGTTCCCAGATATATATATATATATATATATATATATGCTATCTTGAGTCATTGGTAGGGGATGCCCTGGGTAATTGTTGTGTATTGTGTTGATTTAATTGGAGGCATGTATATATTATGTTGTGGATTTTAATCCAAAATCGTATTTTGGGTATACGCCTATGTTGAATGATGTATTTCATGGTCAGGCCAAAAAAAAGGTAAAATATTTAGCCACTTTTTAAGCTTCCGTGTTTTGCGTGTTTTATATGTGTTTATAAGCACTGGGCCTGAAATTTTGGTATCAAAGCTTAAACTGGGATTAACCTCGTTTCTACTCTATCACGCTCGAGTCTAGGCACAGTGTTTATACTCCTGCCTGTGCTTGAATACTTGCTTTCTTGATTTGTGTGTGCTTACCTACGTGTGCCTCCTAGTTGCCACCTAGTAGAGGTAGAGTAGAGCTGTTAGGCAGGTTGTAGATGAACCAAGAGTTTCGGTTAATGCGGAGGATGTTTCTCGGCTGAGAGTTCTTTTGAGACGTTGTGCGAGATGGTCCGAGGCCGAAGTGGAGTATTTGACTCAACGAGTGGATGCTTTGGAATTGGTTCTGGCTAGGTGCTAGTGGATGAATCCCTCGACTCTCAGTGGTGTATGAGATTGTTCAACTGCCGAGGGATGGCTTGAGCACATGTTGGGTTTGTTTGACCGGTGCGGTTTGATGATAAGAGAATATTGAGTTAGTACTGCGCGTGACTCCAAGATCCATGTCCTGCCAACAGAGTTGTTGTCTCTTGAACTCCGTTGACTTCTTCGGTTTGTACTTCCAGCTGTGGAGTTGTTTTGCGAGCCATGTGTCTCCAGCTGTTGAGTTGTGCCTATGAGCTTTGGATCTCCAGCTTTTGAGCTGTTTCGGTGTGCTTCGCATCTCCAGCTGTTGAGTTCTCCTGTTGTTTTAATCTCCAGCTGGTGAGTTGTTCTGTGAGTTTAGTACCTCCAGCTGTTGAGTTGTTTCTAGAATTCCATTGATCACTTCTACTTCTGGGTTGGCTTTACCCTCGTGAGCGATGGATTGTTGTGGCGTATTCCACAACTTTTTTCTCCTTCTCCTTCTTTGAGAAGTTTGAGTTGTGTGTTGCTGCAGAGCGAGCGAGGCATAGTTTGCATCTCATTAGTGGAGACTTCGCTAGATGAGGTATCCTGTCCAAGTCTCATTGTTGGCTGCCGATGTCTCTGCTTCGGAGTTTTGGCGCCAATCACTTAAGGTGGATAGAGTTTGGTGACCTTCACCGACCCCAAGAGTTTGAAATGTGCCTTCGCTCATTCCAATTGGTCTGTGAGACAGTGTCTTTGGATAGAATTGGTTAAGGTTTTGGACGTGAGCTCAACGATCCTGGGCGAGAGAAGCTGGTTGCTGATACCTTGTTGGGAAGCCCAGCAATTAGTGCTAGTAGTGTTGAGTATCTCAAAAGTGTTCGAGTAATTGGGAACTTCAGGATGGTGTTTGCAGCTTGGTGATGATCTCTTTGGAGTTTCCTCGTTTCGAGTTCGAGCACCAGATTGATGCAGACAGTAGGACCGAGAATATGACTGACTGGTACGTTTGTGTACTGAAGTTGGAAGCCCTATCCAATTAGTCAGTGTCCTTACCGTTGCATCATGGATCAGCAGTGATGTCGAGGAAGATTTGATGTCTTAAGGTGCGAACTGCCAACAGGTCTAGATCGAGAGGATGAGACCTGGTGTTTGTTTTGGAATTGGTGGCACATGGCTATGGATTATGTTGCCCTTTTCCTTGTTCAGTCCAGAATTTTTTGCCGTTTGAGTCATGGTTGATGGACTGCCTACGCCAGCTTATCTTTCCTTGTGCTAAGGATTGTTCTAGGAAGCAAGTGATAGAATTTCGTGTCGATCATGCAGCGAGATTTCATGGTTTTTTCGGTGTCCTTATTTTCTGTCCGAGACTCAAAACTTTCGTTCCGAGGTTGAAAGATCTTGTGGACAGTTTTGGGTCTAGATTGACCACGAGTTTAGCGTTCTTCCCCCTGATCAGATAGTAAATCTGAGCTGACCATGCAGATTTTAGTAGAGTTCGTACTATTTTCGTTACCAAGTGATGTTCGGAACAACATCCTTGAGATTTTTGCATGGTGGGAAGTGCAAATTTGCTTAGCGACTGGAAGAATTTGAGGGAAGTAGTGGTCTTCAGCATATTTTGTGCAGTATGTGAAGGACCAAAGAGATCTGGTTCGATCAAGAGCGAAGGCTGAGCGTGATATTTAGAGCAGATTGTGCTTTTCAGGTGTGAACATTTAGAGTCTCAAGTTGTGGATCGTGTGCTTCTTGTGAGTTTCTCCATATTTTTTGCTTTAGACTTCGCAATTGTAGGGTAGGTTAGCTCTTAGATTCATCAGTCTGTTTGAGTGTCTCTGGACAGATTGGATCTTTGGCGTACAGTTGTAGATGCCAGCTGTTTTGTTGTGGACACAAACGTGTTTTATGTGTCTAATCCGAGGGAATGCTAGCCACATCCTTCTTTTGTGTTGAAGTCTGATGAAGTGAGCGGGACCAGACCCTAAGTTGTATTGTATGGCCAGTGAGAAATTCTAGACAGAAGGGAGAAACAATGGCGGATTGCTACCTTACCCTTGGTTATAGTGGTTATAGTACAGTGGAGTAGGCATGGAAGAGGAAGGAGTACTTGAGAAGCAGAAGCTGCGATGAGTAGAGAGTGGCCTCATCCATGATGGATACTATTTTTCTTCCTTGCATTCTTTTCCACTCTATTTGAATTCTATATTATCCAGTTCGTAGCTGGTTAAGAGTCTTGATGATCCCCTTTTTGGCAGTGTGCATTGTGATATGCTTCATTTTGTTGTGAATGTTATAGGCATAACAACGTAGTTGCGGTTAGCTTAGCAATTCTACGTTCCTTTGTGTATGCTAATCCGTGGAGAACAGATCTGGTTTTATCTATTTCGTGGGACGGTATGTTCGTTTTCTGTCGCGAATTTTTTTGGGGAGATTAGATTTGAAGTGAACAGCTTTGAGAAGCGCTGCATGGAGTAAGCTATTAGGAGCTGAAGAATAAGCTAATTTCAGTTTAGGGATGTTCTGTACGTCCTTAGCTTAGTATTTAGATCGTGAGTGTTGTACCACGTTGTTTGGTGGTACCAGCTGAGGCATAAGCTGGTAGTAACTCCCGGTGTAGACCAGAGCTGTTGTGGCCTCCAGCTAAGGTGGAGACATGTTCATAATTATCAGACTAAGCAAGATCTATTTGTGTTTCTAGTTTTGACAATGTTAGTTGTAGCCGTTAGCTTTGGCGAGAACCGTTTGATTTCGAGGACGAAATCTTTTAAGGTGGAGAGAATGTGAGGGCTATGATTAACCAAGGTAATTAGTAGCTTAATCGGGTTATGATTGAGGATTAATTAGCCGAGGTTATTCAGCTTAGAGAGCTGTCACATTTCGCTCTAAGCTGTTGGTGTAAATTGTTTCGATTTCCGTTTGAGTTAGCAAAGGGCGAAAGCTTTTAGAGTGGCCGTGCTGCTCTTGTGTGTTGTAGCAGATTGGAAGCCCAGCTTAGAGGTGAACTGGTATGCTGCACGAGCTGGTGATGGGTGGAAGTGTAAACTGTTCACTGTGCACCAGATTACGCGCAAGCTGTTAAGCACAGACTATGCTGAGTCCGTGAACTGTTAGCAGTTTAGAATACAGCATAGCAAGGAGCAACAAGCATAATTTGTTCCGAGATTATGTGTTGTGATTCGAGAACTTATCGAAAAACTTTGGAGTATTGTAAACTGTTGGAGCATCCTGAGCTGGTAAGTAGGACGCGAACTGATCTGTTAGGACGCGAGCTATTGGATGCGGGAGCTGTTAGTCTCGCGTGATCTGGCCAAGTGCGTAAACTGGTCTGGACGGTGATCTGTTACTACTGTAGTAGTTGCGAGCTGCTTTTCGTTGGTCATATCAGGAATAAGTTGTCCTAGCTCTCCTGAGTTGTTGGGGCTAAACCTGCGTGCACGAGAACTATGAGCTGTGAGCTGTGAGCTACCACGGGCGAGATCTGTTGGTATGCGTAATCTGTTAGTGGGAGCATCCCGTTCTTTTGTCCAAGATGGTATCAACTTTAAGGCTCCGAGCTGGTCAGAGTGCGTAATCTAGCCTGAGCTGTGAAGATGTAATCTGCTGAGATCCTGAGCTGCTGGGAGAGCGTATTATGTTGTATTCGTGAGATCTAGGTATGCGAGAACTTGCCTGTCTTGTGCTTGATTTGGTTGGTTTGTAGTTTGGGTAGATGGGGTTTGTGGTTCCTGTGCTGGAAGCGAGATCTGATCTTTAGCTCTGTGCTAAGCTGGGTATGCTCAAGTTGTTGTGTATGCGATCTGATCTGAATGTGTGAGCTGAGAAGACGCGTGATCTGGTGTGCGTGTATACCTAAGCTGTAGAAGTGGAAGAGCTCTGAGCTTTTCTATGGGAACTATAAATCATATCGAGGTGTAGTAGTATATATGGGATTGTTGACCCAAGACTTAGTCATTTTTTCCCAAAAAATATCTATCTCCTCCCGCGTACTCGAGAAGCCACCTCTCCCGAAACCCTCGTGTCAACTTCATTCGTACCTCTGTTTTTCCGATTGCCAGAGTTTGGCCGACTAGTTTTGGTCAAGGGTGGTACAATTGGAAATCACTTTCCAAACCCTGCATTTCCCTACCGGTATTATGGCCGGAGAATGCCGGAGGAGGAAACACAAGGTAGTAGAATGTGCGATGTTCGTTGCTTCTCCCAGCTGCGTTGTGTCTTCCGGGCTGGTGCCCGTACATTGTAAGTGTTGTTCCTCCTTCTTGGCATCGCTTTAAGACTGGTTTCGTTAGCTGCAGGGTAGACTCGATCTGGATGTTGTAACCTAGGATTTGTTAGCTCGCAGGTCTGTTTTAAGTTCTACTCCGAGCTGGTTCTCGTTGAGTGATGAACTAGTCTTCTGTCTGTGTTGGTTGTTTTAGGTTTCCGAGTGCTTGTAGAGTGGTGGTTGGTCTCTCCGAGCTGTTAGCACCCTCGTGGTTCCTGGCATGGCAGTGGAGGAACTAGCGCGACCTGCTCTGGGTAGGGATGGTGTGTGTGCTCTGTTCTACCGTGAGCTTTGTGAGGTAGTTGTTAAGATTTGAGCAGGTACGAATCTGAGCTTGTATTACAGCTTTGAGATAGGCATGGGAATATATTTATGCGTGTTGTACAGCTATGCCGTGTGTTCTGTATGAGGTTCGAGCTGTTTGTATACTGCATGCTGTTGCTTGAATTGTTTTGCGTATTACCTGCTGTAGTCTAAGCTGGTTGTGTTCTGCATGCTGATTCCATAAGCTGCCATGCGTACTACATGTTGTTCTTATTGTTGCGCAGCTTGCCTTATGCTATAGTATGTTGTTGCATGAGTTTTGTGGACATTGCAAGCATATATATTACGTTGAGCATTGTAATGCATCTTCATAGCATATTGAGCTCCTCCTTGTGATCTGCATGTTGTTCAGTGAGTTGAGCCTATGCCCCTTGTTGTCCTTTGCTAGCAGCCAGCTTTCGTTGAGCTCATTTTCAATGCTAGCCATTTGATGTTGCGCTAACCCATGTGTACCAGGATGCTTTTATTGAGGACGAGCGGCTAGTTACCGTGCTCCTCTTCTCCCTGCTGTTGGTTGGTTTTCCTCTATGAGACGAGTGGATAGCTACCACGCTCTCATGAGCTTGGGCACCAGCGGGTTGAGCTGTTCTGTTCATGCATCTGGTACTGCGTGTTGAGACGAGTGGATAGCTACCACGCTCTCACATGCTCCGTGGCCACTACTGTTGTACCTCCAGTCGTGGAGTTGTTTCTGTGAGTCTTGTTACCTCCGGCTGTTAAGATGTTACTGCGATCTTCGTATTCCCAGTTGTCGAGCGTTCCTGTGAGCATTGTATCTCCATCTTTTGCGCAGTTCTTTGAGCCCCAATGATTCCTTGGTCTTCCTACATGCATTGCACGATGCATTACGTTTCATGCGTTATCTGTTAGATGTATGTGATATTGCTCTTTGTACTGAGGTTTAACCTCATTTGTTTCCCTTGGGACTGCTTTGGCCGTGTGTTGGCCATTGCAGGCCTTTTCAGGTAGCTCAGCTGGTCCGTGAGTGAGGCAGCTGTGGAAGTCTGTTAGGATCGAAAAGAGTGCTTGAGAGTTCAGAGGTGGGGGTGAATGAACTCCTTTTCTAATTTTAAAAAAAAAAATCTTTAAAAAGGTTTTACAGCTCAAAACTAACTTCCAGTCGAGTTACCAGCTGGAAAGCTTTATCAGTGATGATGTTGTCTCACGTAATAAATTATTTTATGCCGAATAAACGCGATCAGGCAGCTGAACAATTTAATCAAAAACATGAAAGTAAAAGCAGTAAGGACAAGTAAGTTGTTTCTGGAATATCAGAGCAATCTCTCCTACGTCTCCCCTTCTTCCACGGCGGGAAGGATTTCACTAGAAGGCTTTGATTTATACAACTCTTGTACAAACCCACTCTCGTGACCCTCAGCAAGAGAACTCCTAGCAAACAACGACACGCAGACCAGCAGCCTGGTTCGTTATTACAAACACTTCAGTACTCAGCTGTTTAGCTATCTTATGACACAGAACCTCAGCCTGATTCATTACTACAACTGTTAAAGCTCTCAGCTGGTTGTGCTACTCTAGCACTCAGACACTCTCTGTTTATGATTTTAAAAATCGAGTTCAAGTCTACAGAATGAGTGTAGAAGAGTTGGTGACACAAGGAATATGTATGATATGTGCGTGTGTCACTTATCGAGCTGGTTCAAGGATGAACTTATGCTTTTGTGAAGGATTTAGATAACTTCTATATGCTCGAATGATCTTGTATGGATCTGTAGTTCTCCATAGCTTCTCTTCTCCTCTATATATATAATCTTTGGATGTAACGGTAATAAATGTTACCAGTAGACACATTGAATACATCTAAGTAGAAATATCTGCGGCGCCATAAATGCTTGTACCATGAAGGTACAGCTTTATTAAATGCATTTCCCTTTTTGGTAAGCCTGCGGCGTCTTCAGTCTGTTGTCATGTCCCTGCATATCTGGTTTTAGCTTGTAGTGGTTTAAACGACTACAAATCATGGCATAGACGTCAACTATATAGCTTCAGAGAGTACTATACTTCAGTCATTCCAAATTTCAAATTCCTTATGTCGTTCTGTACTCAGTTGATTTTTCATTTCCATGTATCGAGCTGATAGACCTCTTCTGACTTCTGAGCTGGTTCTTAAGCATCCAGCTGATTCAATATTTCGATCTGATTTCTGCACTTCTCACCGTCCAGCTAGTCTATACTGGATCATCAGGCTGGTTTGACTTTGACCTCAATACTTCGAGCTGATTTCTCCGTTGATCATGATAAGTCTCGTCCAGACTTTGACGCTTTGGTTTGAATGATTTCTTTTACGAGTTCTTTTTCTTATCAATATTTCATCACCAAAACATTTGAGTTTTATCCCAACAATTTCCCCCTTTTCGGTGATGCCAAAACCCTGCTCGTAAAAGAGAATCAATAACGATCAACCATAAATTCATAATTCGTTCACCAAAATATAATATAAGCTAAAAATCAGTTTGTTTCAACAGATTTATCCTCTATGGATTAAAACCATTTTGTGTATCTGTATCTGTTGCTGGGATCATTACTTCCTCTTTGTGAACTCGATCCTCCTCGTCCTCCAGTCAGCCCTTGGCCACTTGGCCCTTCCCTTGGTCTACTACTTGATCCACCTTACCCCTTGTTGGAAGAAACCGACTCCTTAAAATCCTCAACCATAATGGCCACCTGAGACTTTACCACAACCAGTTCATCAACAAGCCTTTGAGTAAGGGTGAGTTCAACAACATTCATCTTAATATCCATCTCGTCAGTAGTCTTCTTGAGCTAGTCATGAAGCTGAGCAGTATGATGCTTGGTCTTGAGCGTGTCTGCACGAATGCAGAAATATGATTCATCAATAGATTGGACGTTTGTAGACAATGTAGTCAGCGTCTTAGTGGCAGTAGACAAGAGTTGCAAAGTAGAATATTCCATAGAGGCGGATGCAACTATTTGTAAGTCTGAAGAATGGAGACCCTGACGGCTAGAAGTGTTCTCGGTGGAAACAGTAGTGACATCCAGATTGATTACTGAAATGGGAATTTCATTTAAGCCTTCATCAGCTCGTGCTTCGAAATTCTGCCCATCTTGGGTCCGAATATCATTTCTGGAGATTGGAATGAGAGATTCGTTTTCTGAGCCTGATGCTCAATTAGAGTCTCATTTTCATTTTGCTCAATCTGTGGATTTTTGTTCAGCGTGGAACCTATTGTGTTACCAGTGAGACCATACATTTCTAGTGCGGGAGAAAACTTAGGAACAAAATCAGATTCAGGAGTAGTGAATGGTAATCCTACCAAGCCACGATTATGTCTGTGTGCAGCTGCAATTAGTCGAAGCTCCTGATGCAGTCGGCGAATACACTCAAAGTCATGATGAGCAGATATGACACCTGTCTTGAAATTTGCCAGATGTTCCAGATATAGCTTTTCAAGCTCTGTTTCAAGAATCTTATAGAGGATGAGCGACCGTCGCTCAGATAGCTCAGTAATATCCTCAGTCTCGGCCATTCGAGCAGCTGCTCTTCAATATCAACCATGGACTCAAAAGAAGAAAGATGCTTGAGGCGTACCTCTAGACGAAAGTGAGTCCACTGTTCAAAAATAGCAACCTGTGCAGAGACTTTGTCCCTTGCAGATGCTATCAATGATTGACAATACGTGTCTGTAGAAGCTGAGTCAGGATGTATCTACGCAACCGTTGTTGGAAATATATTCTCGGGTTCTTCAGAACCATTGTTCATCTGTTCGTTATCAGCAACATTTGCTTCATCGGCATTGGGGACAGTCGGAATGGGATCATCGGACGAGCCATTTCTTGCATCAGCGAAAAGATCAGGCCCTGACTGCCTTGCATGCTCCTTCCGAGCATCACTATTCAGTCCCTCTTCTGGGTTGACTTCGCTTATTCCTTGGTAAGAGAGGTTGATGTCCATTGTCATAGGGTCTTGTAATCCAGGATCCCGTTGTTCATCACCCGCAACTGTTCCTTCCCCCTCAGTGGGAGCGATTTTATGAAAATGATCAACATTGGCTGTGGTGAAGTTGTGATCATGGTGCTCATCGTGCTCTGTTTGATAATTAAGAGCCAGAGCTTTGTCGAGGTTATCAACACCTCATTTTTGTGGAATTTGGTCTTCAGGAAATTCCTCTGGTGCAATAGTAAGGGCTGGAATCGGATCAGGTTGGGTTGTACCAGATTGCCTCTGTGTCCGCATTCGTTTCAAAAGGAGTGGGAGAGGGAGTGAATCAGAAGATTCAGATATTTGCGTTGTTCGGCGTTGGCGTTGCATTAACGGACATGAGTCTGTGTCCGAATCCTCATCAGGATCAACATAAGGTGGAACCACAGTTTCTCTATTCTAAACATTTTGTGTTGCAGTAGTGTTGAGTGGCGTCGTGGTTATTTGTGTGGCAGCCGGTTGTATGTGTGTCTTCTGTTTCTTACCCTTGTGTTTCCTCTTCGTAGGGTTAGGGACATTTTGTTTGGTTGCATCAGCCAAATACTTCGTGATTTCTGGTGGTACTTGATGAGTATGATGCGACGGCTCACCCTCAGTATTGCTTGCAGTATCCTCCGTTTGAGTAGGTCCTTGGTTGATCTTAATATAGTTCTCTACCTGTTTGCTTGTTAGAACCTTTTTGGCATGTAGCTTTGTTGACGTACCGAGATCGGCCTGAACCAGAAGTTCCAGCAACATACTAATTTGAACTGTATACCCCTGAGACTGTTTCCTTGTATTCTGAACAATCCCCAGCAGTCGTTGGAACAGAATTCGACTCCAATTGACCGATATACCAGCAGAGATTGCTACCATAAGTTCAAACTTTTCACAGGTAACCTTGTCAAAACATCCGGCTTTTGCATAGAGAGATTTCGCAACTATGTCATGCAATAGGCGATATTCGAAGAGTAAATCATTTTTCTTACCATAACTTTTGAACGGTACTGTAGTAGCAGAGAACCTAGTTCTCATTTCAGAGATTGTTTCGTTTGGAATACCAAATAAGTTCTGCATACCCTCAGTCGGAAGTTTTAACGTTCTCGAAAAAATTTCTTCTGTGACTACCAACTTTTTCCCAGATACAGTGCTTACTATCGTTCCCGCAATAACTCGTGCATTTGAGAAAAATTCAGTGACAGCAGATTCTAAGGCGATAGTAGTACCTTCTAAAAACCCGCGTAACCCGGTATCCTCGAGAGCTTTGAACATGCGAACCATTCCAGCATGTTCCATAGCCAGTACAGATGTGAGCTTACCTGTAGTGTGTTAAAAAAGAGGGAGGAAGCCATTTTTGACAGAAATTTTATGCGATTAGGTACGAGTTTAGTATACTGCAGCGATTGACACTGATGCTGCACTCCTCAAGGTGTGTTGATAATGTATCAAGGAAGATGAAGAAAGGTTTTTGTTTTGAGCGGGGAGCGAGAAGGGTTTTCGGGGACACGTGTCATCATCCAGTTTAAAAGGCTTTTGAAATTTTGTAGAGATGACCGTCCGATTTAAAGTAATTTGTAAACGCTAACCCAATCTCGACCGTTCAAGTTGGATATATCATATGTAAACAATTGAGGCAAACCCCATGATAAAATCACGTTTGTTCCTCGAGCCGGACCAGATCGATATGGTATCAAACAGCTTAAAAATAACCAGCTTGATTGTAACCAGCTCGAAACCTACCAGCTCGATGGAAATCAGTTGATTTTCTTGGTTATCTGTTTGACTCATATTGTTCCCCCTGAATTGATGCACTTAGAACAAGTTTACGTCATTTCAAGGAGACCTAAGATGTTTCGAAAATAAGAAAACTTAGCATCCGGTAGTGGCTTGGTGAAGATGTCCGCCACTTGCTGATCTGTAGACACATACTCCACCCGAACATCTTTCTTAAGCACGTGGTCTAGAATGAAATGATGTCGTATATCAATATGCTTAGTTCTTGAATGCAGCACTGGATTCTGAGTGATCGCAATTGCACTTGTGTTGTCACAAAAGATGGGTGCCTCTTGTGCATCAACGCCATAATCTCTAAGTTGTTGTTGAATCCATAATATTTGAGATCAAAAAATTCCAGCTGCAAGGTATTCAGCCTCAGCGGTGGACGTAGCGATTGATGTCTGCTTCTTGCTAAACCGTGAGATGAGCCTATCACCCAGAAACTGACACGTTCCACTTGTGCTTCAACGATCTATCTTACACCCTGCATAATCTGCATCCTGTACCGTATTAAATTCAAGATGGAGTCTTTGGGATACTAAAGACCCACATTTTGTGTTCCTTTCAAATATCTGAGAATGCGTTTAACAGCCATGTAGTGAGACTGTTTTGGATCAACTTGAAACCTGGAACACATGTAGACCGAGAACATGATATCTGGTCTTCTTGCAGTGAGGTATAGCAATGAGCCAATCGTCCCTCGATACATGGTTACCTCGACTGTTGTGCCAGCTTCATCTTCAACGATCTATCTTACACCCTGCATAATCTGCATCCTGTACCGTATTAAATTCAAGATGGAGTCTTTGGGATACTAAAGACCCACATTTTGTGTTCCTTTCAAATATCTGAGAATGCGTTTAACAGCCATGTAGTGAGACTGTTTTGGATCAACTTGAAACCTGGAACACATGTAGACCGAGAACATGATATCTGGTCTTCTTGCAGTGAGGTATAGCAATGAGCCAATCGTCCCTCGATACATGGTTACCTCGACTGTTGTGCCAGCTTCATCTTTGTCCAGCTTGATGGAGGTGCTCATGGGAGTAGCTGTAGCAGCGCAGTTTTCCATTCCGAACTTCTTCAGAAGTTCTTTAGTATACTTGTCTTGACTGATGAAAATTCATCCTCAAGCTGCTTGACTTGTAGGCCAAGGAAAAATGTCAATTCTCCCATCATACTCATTTCGACTTTCTCCTGCATCAACTTAGAAATTTTTCACAAAGTTTAGGTTAGTTGATCCAAAAATGATATCATCACCGTATATTTGTACAAGTAGGATATGATTATTTTTCGCAAATTTGAACAATGTTTTATCTACCGACCCAATCACAAAATTATGATCAATGAGAAATCTGTACAACGTATCATACCAAGCTTGTGGAGCTTGTTTTAGACCAAATAGAGCTTTGTATAGATTGTATATGTGTTCTGGTTTGGTATGATCAATGAAGCCAGGTGGTTGTGAGACATATACTTCTTCATTCAGAATACCATTCAAGAAGCACTTTTAACATCCATTTGCTAAATCTTAAAGTTCTTGAAAGAGGCATACGCAAGAAATATTCTAATAGCCTCCAGTCTAGCGACCAGCGCAAATGATTCTTCAAAATCGATACCTTATTCTTGCCTATATCCTTGCGCAACGAGCCTAGCCTTATTTCGAACTACCGTTCCTTGTTCATCTAGTTTGTTCCTAAAAACCCAGCGGGTTCCTATTATATGTTCATTTTCTGGTTTAGGGACTAGATCCCATACTTTACTACGTTCAAACTGGTTTAAATCTTCCTGCATAGCGTCTATCCAACTAGGATCTACTAGAGCATCTTCGATTTTCTTAGGTTCTATATGAGATACGAATGCCGAATTAAGATATTCATGCATCTGGCCTCGTGTCCTAACAGGGGCAGTTGGGTTACCAATGACCAACTCAGGTGGATGATTCTTAGTCCACCGAAGATCTGGTCCATATGAGGTAGATGGATCATGTTGTTCCCATTGTGTTCTTGCTGGTTCTTCTGAGATGCCATCTGCTGATGTGTTGTTTGTTGGAACGATGTTGTCAGCACCAGCTCGTTCTGGACCGGCTAGATCATGATTCAGATCATCTTGCTCGATAGCTGGAATGTCAGCATTGGTAATTGATCTGGTCAAGTTGTGCTGATCATCAGCTTTCTGTCTAGGTTGCTCTTCATCGTCACTTGACTCTTCCAGATGAATAGATTCAAGAAGAGTGCATAGATCGTTTAACTTTGAGCCTGATGATGATTGAAGACTGGTCTCATCAAACACCACATGAGCTGATTCTTCCACTGTTAACGTTCTGTGGTTGAATACTATATATGCTCTACTAACAGCTGAATATCCCAGAAATGTACCTGTATCAGATCTCACGTCAGAGGCTCGTAAGTACATTTTTCCGTTGATATGGATGAAACATTTGCATCCAAACACCCTGAAATACGAGATATCGGGGTTCTTGCCATTACAGATCTCATATGGTGTGACCTCGTGTCGTTTATTTATCATTTTTCTGTTTTGAGTATAACAAGCTGTGTTGACGGCTTCAGCCCAAAATTTACTCGAGATGACAGAATCATCAATCATAGTTGTGGCAGCTTCTTTCAAAGTACGATTTCTACGCTCAGCCAGTCCATTCTGCTGAGGTGTTCTTGCTGCAGATAACTCATGTTTGATTCCAATATAATACAGATAGGAGGAAATTTAAAATTTACAAATTCTGTACCTCTGTCACTCCTAATCCGATTAACATTACAAGACTGCTCATTTTGAATACGTTTTAAAAGCTTGATCAGCTGGGAGACGGTTTGATCTTTTGATTTCAAAAATAACACCCAAGTAAATTTGGAGAAATCATCGACAACAACAAGGGTATATTTCATTCCCCTAAGCTAGTTACGGATATTGGGCCGAAAAGATCCATATGTAAGAGATCCAGCTTTCGAAAGGTTTTTGTATTGCCGTTAAGTTTAAAAGTAGATTTGATGTGTTTCCCCAGTTGACAGGCGGAGCAAACCTTGTCCTTTGAAAATTTTAAATTGGGTAAGCCGTCGACCAGCTCGTTTTTACTCAAATTGGCAATAGTTTTGAAATTCAAATGATTCATCCCTTGATGCATAGCCAACATTTTGAGCAGTCAGCAACTAGACAAGTGTGCTCTTTATGCGACTGGTCTGACCAATCTACTTTGTAGGTATTTCCAGATCGATATCGTATGAGAATAGTCAGACCTTTTGGATTATGAACTGTGCATGTGTGTTTTTGAAATATAATGAATAGTCACTATCACATTGCTGACTTATACTAATCAAGTTGTAATACAAATTTTCAACAAGAAGTACATTGTTTACTGTAAAGTTACCATGGGTAAGCTTACCCTTACCCACGATGTTACCATTTGAATTGCCATGATTTTAGGTCCATTGAATGATTTTATATCTGAGAGCATCTTGGCATCCCCAGTCATGTTCCTGGCACATCCAATGTCCAGATACCACGTAGACTGCTCTAGTCTTGATGTCATTCGTTCCTGAAATCACAAATCAATACAACTTGGTACCCTTTGATTCAATTGGGTCCAGGTTTTATTAGACCTTTCGGAACCCACACATGGATAATCCTAATCCATTTACCAGTGTATACATCAAAGCTTTTGTGTGATCCGTGTGTGTTATTTGTTCTGGTGTGATTGTGATATGCAGCATAAGAGTTTCATGAGCTGGGCTTAAGATAGTGTGGCTTGTACTGTCTGTCCTTAGTTGAAGATTGGTTGAGCTGGTTTATTTTGTTGAATTTAGGCTTGCTTTTTTCAAATTCAACTCTTTTGTTTAGCCAGCTCTCCCGGTGCTTCTCAGGAGCAGTGTATCCTAGCCCACAAAATCTTCCTTGCCGGATCAAGGACCTAACTTCCATCACAGTATCACCAGAATTTTCTTCAACAATCTGTTCCCGGCTGGATTTTACAAAGTTTATTGTCTTAAACTTTGTTCCTCTGGTTTCTGATTACTGCTTTCATAGCTACAAACCTAATCCGATTTTATCACCAAATTGTTTAGTAACTCCTTGCAGTTTCTGTAATGAGATAGAGGATTTTGTCCAGGAGTTTACTATTTCAGTTAACCGCTGATTCTCGCAGAACATCTCTTCTGACCTATTTTTCAACTTAGCATTCTCATTTTCAAGCTTACTTAGAACAGCCTGCATAGCACTTGAGCTAGCTAACAGCGCTTGTTGCACAACTCTCTTCTTCAGCTTTAAACTCCTTGAATGATTTAGAAAGTTTCTTGTATTCAAGAACCATCTTGTTTAGTGCGGTGACAAGATCCTCTCGTGTAAATTCAGGGTTTGAAAAATCAAATACCTCCTCAGTGTCATCTGCCATGAGACATTGTACTTCATCTTCACTGTCGCTTGACGAGGAATCGCCAGAGCTTGATTCATCTGAATCAGAGTTAGCCCATGCATTCTTGTTCTCTTTTGCCACCATAACTTTTTCACTCTTCCCTTTTTGATTATATCTTTTTATCCTTCTTGTTCCTGCTGCTGCTGCGGTCTGGTCGTTTCTTTTCATCTTGTTTTGGCTTATTGCAATCAGCCATGAAATGACCAGTCCTGCCACAGTTATAGCATTTAATGTCAGAAGGATTGTTAAAATTTTTCTTTGGAGAATTAAATGATAAGGGTTGAGAGTTCTGCGTCCGTCTGAATTTTACAAATTTTCTGATAAGCAGAGCCATTGCATCCTTGCTCATCTCATTTGTCGATCTGCTGCTAGTAGGGCATTGATTTTGATCTGGGATAGTAGCAGCCGGAGCTTTAGTTGGTTGAGATGTAGATGGCTTTGTTTCGGCTCTGGTTTCTAGTTCGAACTCGTATGCCTTCAGGTTAGCAAACAAGTCATGCAGTTTGTTCAAGTATTTTGACTCCCTCATGGACATAGTTTTTACATCCCATTCCTTGGGGAGTGCGCGCATTAATTTTAGGGCCATCTCTCTGTTGTTGTAAGTTTTATTCAGTCTGGATAGTTCGATCACCAGAGAGCTAAATCTTTCATCAAATTCGGCCATGGTTTCTTCAGGATTCATCTTGATGAGCTCAAATTTTTGCAAAGATACAGTCAGATTGTTTTCTTTTGTTTCCTCATTTCCTTCACAAATCTGGACCAGCTTTTCCCAGATTTCTTTTGCAGTGGTGCATGTCTAAATCTTGCTAAACATTCTATTGTCGAGCGTCTTGTATAATATATCCTTTGCGACATTATCAATATTTGCCTTTTGTTATCTTCGGAGCTCCACTCCTGTCTTAGCTTCTCAATCCATTGAGGTGCACCATCAGCTATATCAATAACAGTGTTTACTTTTAGTATAGATATTGGTCCGTTAGTGATTACGAACCACATGTCGTCATCTTGTGCTGCTAGGTGCGCTTGCATCCGGATCTTCCAGACACCGTATTCCTCTTTGGAGAATATAGGAATTTTAGAGTGAGAGACCTACATGTTTACTAAAAAGAATGAGTAAAAAGTTCAGACACTGATAACCCGCTCTGATACCACTTGTTAGGATTGAAAAGAGTGCCTGAGAGTTCAGAGGGTGGGGGGTGAATGAATTCCTTTGCTAATTTTAAACAAACAAATTCTTTAAAAAGGTTTTACATCTCAAAACTAACTTCCAGCCGAGTTACCAGCTGGAAGTCTTTCTCAGTTATGCTGTTGTCTCATGTAATAAAGTGATTTTATGCGAAATAAACGCGATTCAGGTAGTTGAACAATTTAATCAAAAACATGAAAGTAAAATCAGTAAGGACAAATAAGTTGTTTCTGGAAATTCGGAGCAATCTCTAATACGTATCCCCTTTTTCCACGGCGGGAAGGATTTGACTAGAAGGCTTTGATTTATACAACTCTTATACAAACCCACTCTCGTGACCCTCAGCCAAGAGAACTCCTAGAAACCAACGACACGCAGACCAGCATCCTGGTTCGTTATTACAAACACTTCAGTACTCAACTGTTTAGCTATCTTATGACACAAAGACCCTCAGCCTTGTTCGTTACTAAAACTGTTAAAGCTCTCAACTGGTTGTGCTACTCTAGCACTCAGACACTCTCTGTTTATGATTTTACAAATAGAGTTCAAGTCTACATAATGAGGGTAGAAGAGTTGGTGACATAAGGAATATGTATGATATGTGCGTGTGTCACTTATTGAGCTGGTTCAAGGATGAACTTATGCTATTGTGAAGGATTAAGATAAGTTCTATATGCTCGAATGATCTTGTATGGATCTGTAGTTCTCCACAGCTTCTCTTCTCTTCTATATATATACTCTTTGGATGTAACGATAATAAATGTTACCAGTAGACACATTGAATACATCCAAGTAGAAATATCTGCGGCATCATAAATGCTTGTACCATGAAGGTACAGCTTTATTAAATGCATTTTCCTTTTTGGTAAGTCTGCGCCGTCTTCAGTCTGTTGTCATTTCCCTGCATATCTAGTTTTAGCTTGAAGTGGTTTCAACGACTAAAAATCATTGTAGAGACGTCAACTATATAGCTTCAGATAGTACAGTACTTCAGTCATTCCAAATTTCAAATTACTTATGTCGTTCTATACTCAGCTGATTTCACATTTCCATGTATCGAGCTGATAGACCTCTTATGAATTTTGAGCTGGTTCTTTAAGCATCCAGCTGATTCAATATTTCGGTCTGATTTTGCACTTCTCGCCGTCCAGCTAGTCTGTACTGGATCATCAAGCTGGTTTGAATTTGACCTCAATACTTCTAGCTGATTTCTCCATTGATCATGATAAGTCTCGTCCAGACTTTGACGCTTTGGTTTGAATGATTTCTTTTACGAGTTCTTTTTCTTATCAATATTTCATCACCAAAACATTTGAGTTTTATCCCACCATAATCCCTGGCGTGGGTTCCCATATATATATATATATGCTATCTAAAGTCATTGCCAAGGGATGCCCTGGGTAATTGTTTATTGTCTTGATTTAATTGGAGGCATGTATATATTATGTTGTGGCTTTTAATCAAAAATCGTATTTTGAGTATAAGCCTATGTTGAATGATGTATTTCAAGGTCAGACAAAAAAAAGAAAAAATTTTAGTCACTTTTTAAGCTTCCTTGTTTTGCATGTTTTATCTGTATTTATAAGCACCGGGCCTGACAGTAACTCCTCCGGGCATATCGTCAGCTTGATCCCTAGTCAAGGCATTCACCTGAGCTTGCTGAGGTGCGAAAGCTGAGGTCCAGAAGATCCTCTGAATCTAGACGCTTCCCGTGATTGGAATCCTGATTGCTGGGACGGGGCAGGGTGATGCGGCCTCTTTGATGAACCACCAGTCGAGCCCTGTTGCGACAGATTAGAGTGATGTCCCCTCATCGAAGGACACACTCTCGAAAAATTCCCATCTTGCCCGCACTTATAGAAAGTGCCCTGAACTCCAAGACACTGAGAAGTCAAATGCTTACCCTCACACTGACCACACACCACCACTTCCTCCAGATCTATCTGAACCAGAATAACTCGAACACGATCGTCTCTTAAACTGTTTCCCTCGAGGCTTGAACCTTTGGCGACTCGAATGCTGAGCATCCTTTTAGGTACAGGATGGAAACCTCGTCCAGCTGTCAGCTGAACCCGAGTCTGCGCATCCAAGAGACTCTCCTCTATGTCTAACGCCCTATCCACCGCCTTAGCATAAGTCGAAGGAGAACCAGCTAGCACCAACTGAAATAAATCTGGTCTTAAACCACTCAAAAATTTGTTCCGCTTCGTCCATCTTGGTTAGCAACATGAGGAACATACGACAGAAGAGAGGAAAACTTTCTAGTATACTCCGCTACGTTTAGATTTCCTTGCACGAAATTATCAAATTCCCTCACTCTGGTGTTATAATATGATTCTGGGGTATACTCCTGACGAAAAGAGGCACAAAAGCTCTCCCAATTAACCACGCCTCTGGCTCTCCCATGGCTCTGGAAGCACCCTTTCACCAACGCTGAGCATGCTCTCTCAACTAAAGGACGGCCAACCTCAATCTCTTCTCATTGGAATAATTTATGGTCTCAAACAGTTCTTTCATGTGTTCTAACCATCCTTCAGCCATCAAACATCCAACACTAGCTCCATCTCATCAATCTATCTAGTCAAATTTTCCACCTCAGCGTCTGCTTGTCCAGCCCAACGACGCAGAGGAACATTCAAGTGGGCAACATCCTCGTCACTCTCCGGGGCTCTAGACTCCCTGACTACCTGCTTAGCAACTCTACCTCTCCTTCTTGGTGGCATCTAACCAAGACTAACAAGGTAAACACATAAGATATAGCACAAGTCAAGCACAAACGAAAGTTCAAACTCTGAGCCTAGACTCAAATGTGATAGAAAAGAATAGCTTATCCCAGTTTAAGCTCTGATACCAAACTGTCAGGCCCGGTGCTCTCAAGAACCAAAGTGTCCCACAAAACAAGAAAATACATTGGAAGCCTAAAAAGTGTATTAAAAATTTTCTTTCTCAGCTTGAACAAAATACAATTCAAAATACATTAATACTCAAAGTATAGATTTCAACTCGAAATCTCACAATAATAGCAATACCAAATGCATATAAATATCTCAGCAGATAATAAAACCTTCAACACAAGCATTCACGCATGGCAGCCCCTGGTAAACTGAATCAATTCAATATACATACTGGGAGTCAATAAGGGACTCTACCAGCGGACGCACCGGTCAGTCCAGTTGATTCACCTGAAGAACCTGCAAATGCCAAACACAAGACAAAAGCAGCCCCCAAAGGGGAAAACCACGAGGTCAAACCTCAGTACGAAGATCATTCATAAAAAACGTAATAAAAATAAGACATGCAATATCTCAAGACGTGCAAAGAATTATGGGTACATCGAAGACTCATTGACTGTCAAACAGTTCACAACAGACTCAGCTGTGATTCATCAAATTTGTAAATCAGTGTCCACATCGCAGGTGAGATTATGGGAGCTACCCAGTCATCCCACATGCAGTACCAGCAGCACAAAGTCTCAAAGCTCAACCCAACTGGTGCCATTCAGCTTACTGAGGGGTGGGAGCTACACATTGGACCTCGGGGTAGACACAATCTTGTAGCGGGGATTCGAGGGTACGGGAGCAACTGACACCCCTCATTTTATTTTCAAATCAGCATGCTGGCACTATCCATCATCGGATAAAAATCACCTATCAAAAGAAATCGGCTCAAAATGCTATGCATGTATGCAAGACAGTATCAAATTACAATCAGCATGTAATAATCATACATAAACAGATCCAATAATCATCACATAATACAGGGCTAAGCAGAATCAGCTCACAGCCAACACATAATACACATCACGTAAAATCAGTACTTACATATCAGTTCAGTTCACGCTGGACATATTCTCATGATTATGTCAAAGATGTTAATATAAGCTGAATTCGTACCTTACACAGGGCCTGTATAAATACCTCCGCACAGGTCACGGCTGACAGCACAATGCATTCCATGATCCGCTCGGCTAGAAGCTCATGGGAAACCACAAGGGAGGCTCTAATCTACCATGATACCTATGAAGTCAGCTCTGCTTAAGCTTAAGCAGCTCACGGCCTAAAGCCTCATAGCTCAGAACAAATACGTATAACTAACAGAGCATTATCCAATGCAAGGAAAAAGTAGGAATATAAACTAACACCAGCAGAACACAGTTACCTGAAACAGAGCTCAACTCGGCCAGAAATCATGACTCACACAACTCCTCAGTGATTTCCTCCACCCTACTCTTCCCGACTCCAAACGGGTACATGAACGTCGGCCTTGAAGAGAGGTTTCCAACTGAGGTACCCTCACTCAAAACTGACTGGACAATCTTCGACTATTTGGGAAATACTAGGTCGGGTGAATAGTAACCACGAGGGTTTGGAAAATATTTGTCGGGAACTCTCGTGAGAGGATAAGGAGATGTCGTCTAAAAATAACAAATGTTGGTCAATGGTCAAGACTTATATACACGCTCTTCATCTTTGAGTTTCAGCACACTCAACCAAGCTCAGGAGTACGGTGCATTCATCCAGCACACCACTCAGCTGATCTGCTACCCCTTTCCTCAGTAGGTACGTAAGGTCCAATTAGCGAATCATGATATCGAATAATATCGGCTAATCATGATTACTAAGAGGTAGTTTCCAATTTCATATCTATGCAACCCTTTACGTAGACTTTATCTCACGTTTGATGAGGACCCCAATTCTATGATGTCGATCATCATTACGTGTCAAGCCACGCCCATCGATATAAAACCTTAATGGACGATCACCATGAATTCCAAATCATATGAGCCGAAATCATGGGAGTTCTACGTAGTTATCACAAAGTCAATGGATGTCACAACTTTTCGACGTTCGGACCCCTAAATAATATGAGCTGAGCCCCTACACAGGTAACGTTCATCATGCATCCACTGTCGATGGAAGACAAGGAAATTATAACTTCTTCATAATTCCACTTTTCGACTTGATATTAATTTGAATCCTATTCAAAATGAGGGTTTTTGTTTAAAAAAATATCTTTTGCCATGTTTTGTATGTTTCCCGGATACATGCAACTTCATTATCATAAAATAATAACGCACATATCATTATTTATAATATATCATGCATTTATTCAGTCAACTAACAAGGATGATCAATTGTCCCAAAACTATAGGTCCATGTGAGCCAAACATGGACCTTCGTCCAATCCAGGGTATGCAAGGGATGCAATGCAAAATTACACAAGCATCCAATATTTACATGTCTTGGATCTTATCAGTTCTTCATGGCCCACCATCTTCCAATCTTGATCCTTCCTTATACTAAAATTTACATAAAAAATCCATGGCACAAAGGAATACATCTCATGGGGTGGGAACGGGCTATAAACCAACCTCACTTTAAAATTGATAATTATTACAACCCAATCAAATAAATAACCAAGCATACACCTAATAAATTGGGCTTGGGCTCTTGATCATCCTTAATGCATAATATCACATATCATACACCATCAATCAATTATCACAATAATTAATTGATCAAATATTGTATATCTTGATACAATCACTAAACGCAACAATTATAAATTAAACAAAAAAAATGCCTTTGTTTATCATTACTTATTATATAACCGATTTTCTTGTGAATCACCATTCACTATAAATAATAAAAGTCACACTTTAATTATTTATTTATGTGAAAAACATAACATTTTGTGAAATTTAAACTTAAACCACAATGACATATCAATTTAGTGCCCATGACACTTGAGTATCACAAAACACCTTTTGAGAACTTTAGTGTCATAGTCGTCGCCGTAGCTCCGTATCCGGATTCCGGCCAACAACCTTAGCTTCCCTAGCTGCCCAAAAATAGGACATGAGCAGAGGACATGAGCAGCCGTAGATCAGCATCCAATGCTGCCCTAGCTGCCAAAACGGGAAGCATACAACACTGCACTTGCTGCCACAAATGGGAAGCATACAACGCTGCCATTTCTGTCCGAAATGGATAGCTTACAAAGCTGCCCTTGCTGCCCAAAATAGGTAGAATCAAGTCCTTTGTTGCTGTCCGAAATGGGCAGAAACTATCACCAAAAACAGTCCCTACAAACACATGATATGGACTTTATCAAGCGGTTAGAGATCGATCTCAAAAAAATATTTTACAAATTGTACACGACAATGAGCAACCTTAGCTCTGATACCCTTTTTGGTACATCGATAGCTCATGCTCAAAAAAGCAATGGAAGCATAAAATATAAAGGTTGAGCACTCATGAAGCATACTATACAAAACAACCAACGATAAGGTGTTTAGAAATTTATACGTATCAACCTTCAAAAGGTTTATGATGGCTCCAACTAGATTATAAATAATCTAGCATTTGAAATGATAGACACCTTCTACAAGCTTCCAAGAGCACACCTTGCTCAAATGGACTCCACTCCAAATTAGGTCCTGTTAGGATAAAATTTATTAGTTTTGGTGATAACCAAAATAAGACAAGTTGCTTTTGGATAATCAGTTGTCGCATCTAACAGGAGAACATTTATCATTCGACAAGTGATATTTCAGCAGTTGGAGTATTCGTTGGAAATCAGCAGATGGTACATATTTGAGTTTTAACGTATTTTGCTAAGGAGTACTAAACGACAGTGTTGGGTTAAGTTGAAACGACAGCGTGTTGATTGGATTAGAAGAATCAGCAGAAGCATTCTTTAGAGAAATCAGCAGGAAGAATTCTTGAAGAGATCAGCAGTTGTTTAGAATATGTCGTTGGAGAATGCAAAACGACAGCGTTTAACGACGGCGTTTTGAGGTACCGCTAGAATCTCAGTCGATGGAGTTTGCGTATGATCAATCGCTGATATTTCAGCAGATGCTTTCTTCAAAGTATATCAGCAGACAGTTGGTTCTTCAACAGTTTATATATTTCAGCATATGAAGAAAGTTCAGTTGGAGCGCTAAGCGTAGATGACATCAGCAGTGACGTCATCAATCAGCAGGGAGCTACAGTAGAACCAGTCGATGGATGATCCGGACGCAAGAGCTGAAGCGACGTCGTGCTAAAGATTCAGCAGATGGTTTGTGCGTTGGTTATAACCAGCAGACAGCTACATTGGAATTTACCAGCAGGTGATCTTTGAGAATAGCAAAGCGATGTTACCAGAAATCAGTCGTTGAGTTTTACAAAGGACCAGTCGGTGGAAAAACACAAAATGCATATCAACAGGTAAATTTTCTCAAGTGTTTTTCCAGTCGCAGGATTTGAGACGATGAAGTAAAAGCTGGTAAACAGAAGCAATTTCAGGCGCAAACATATAAGAGATTCAAATACGATCGTTCACTCAACAAGGAAAATATCTTCAAGATCGTACTATTGCCTGGAATTAAGAAGACAGTGTGTGTACTATTTTGGGTAAATAGTACGATATACAGAGACCGTTCTTCATTGCTTACACAAAATGGAAAGAAGACAAATTGGCTCTGTCAATGAGCAATTTACCTTGTAGTGGAGCAAGATTTACGGTGCAAAATTTTGGCAGCAATTCAAACGGGATTTATTTCCCTTGGAGAATTTTGTGACCATTGCAATCGAAGCCTATATATATCAGCAGCAGTGTTGAAGAAAACATCTTTCGCCATTAATCTATTGCGGTCACGCTGTCAAACTTTCTCTAGAGCTTACTTTTCGTTGAAAGCATTCAAAGCTCAAGCACTCAAAGAATCTTCATTCATTTGATATTCACTGTTATACCTTTGAGTGTCATTCTCTGGTTCACTTTATTGAATCAAGTTTCACTGTCTTAGAAACCAGAGATTTTACAGTACTCACGTGTATTCATTGTTGTATTTGTTTGAGTCTGTAACGAACTGTCTTTGAAAAGAAGTTCGAAAATACTGTCAAGTATTGTAAACCAGCAGCGAAGTCTGCGTGGAGTGTTGTGAAGTACTAAGAGTTCTCATAGCTGCTGGCTTTGGGATCGGGTGTTTGTAGAAGACCTACTTGCATCAAATCTTCTAGTGATACCTTCCGAGGCGGAAGAAGAGGGGACGTAGGACATTGAAGTCCGAACTTCCAGAAACAAATCTCTGACCCTACACTTTTACTTTACGCAGTCACATATTGTTTATTGCTTATATTAACTGTTCACAAATCTATCGACCTTTTTCCGCACAAATATTTTTGGCCGAGAAGTTTGAATATAACTGAGATATTATTAAGTCTGGTAACTAGGACTTAAGTTAAGCAAGAAGCTTGCAAAACATTTTGAAATAGTTTTCGAAAATACAAAAATCGAAGGAGTTCATTCAACCCCCCCTTCTGAACTCCTATTTACTTAGTGATCCTATTTCTGGGACCAACAAGTGGTATCAGAGCAGGCAATCTCAGTTATTGAACAGTCATTGTTTCGTGCTTCTTTATATATGAACATGTCTATCTCACACAACAAAATTCCTTTGTTTTCGAGGGAAGAGTACGACGACTGGAAGATTCGGATGCAATCCCATCTTGCGGCCATGGATGATGACATGTGGTATGTCATCACAGAAGGACCGCTGAAGATTATAAAACCGAATCTGGCAGTTGCTGTAACAAGTGGCGAGCCTAAATTTCTTCCAAAGGACAGACATGAATATACCAATGAAGACAAGAAAAAGGCGAATCTGGACAATGTGGCAAAAGATATACTATTCAAGACTCTGGACAAGGACAAGAATAAGTTCAGCAAGATCAAGAACTGTGCCACTGCTAAAGAAATATGGGAAAAGCTGACCCAAATCTGCGAGGGCAATAATGAAACCAAAGAAAACAAACTTACTGTGGCCCAGAAGAAGTATGAGGCGATCAAAATGAAAGATGGAGAGACAATGGCGGAGTTTGACGAGCGTTTCAGTGCTGTGGTGATCGTGTTGGGTAGCCGCGGCAGATCCGGATCACGCCTCCCGGCGAGGCAGTTGAAGAACAAAACAATGCCGGGAGACGATCAATACAGTTCAAAAATCAACAAATCTATGACATTCATAGGGCGTTCAGATGACTACCTTGCTGGCAACTCGTGCCTGGCTCCGACCAGTCTCTCGAGGAAACCGGCACTTCACGATAGATTGCGGTAGATAACGTCAATCCGGTCCACGACCAGATGCGAGACTCCTTCGTCAGCCTGAACTAGAAGGCCTGACGAGATCGGCGCGGACGGATTCTCCTCGTCAAGATTGGTCGGAACAAATTCCGGCGGCACGTGGCGGCGGCGGCGGCGGCTTTTAGAGGAGGGAAGGGGCGGCGCACACTTAGGGTTAGGTTGGGAGAGTTGTAGTCTAGTATTATGTCATAATGAAGATTAAGTCTAATTAAATAGACTTGGTGATGGATTTGGATCCGGCCCAACGGGCCCGGGTCCAACGGATGAACATTCCGTTCATCTCCATCACGGAGACTTCATCGTAACTCCGATCGCCGATCAGATCGGACCGATCCACTCAGTTTCCAAAACTGAATACTATGATCTGAAAACCCATTTTTCAGAACCCAAGTGCAAAATGACCGTTTTGCCCCTCAACAGCGGGAAATCACGATTTGACCTCTGTTGACTTTTAGAAAGTCGCACTCCCCAAAATCCTCTTCGTATGCTCAACACATTGAGCTGAGTATCCGTGCGGGAATCTCGAATCCAGTACTTGTGTGACCCTCAATGGTTCAGAGATACAGCTAGCCGTGGGCCCACAACCATTGTGGCTCCGGAATCACAATCCCGGACTTGCCCAACGGATCATGGTAAAAGCGTCTAGCAACATCGCCCCATGATTCACTAGGTATCACTGATAGTGCCTGCAAGAACCAGTTGGTCGTGGTTAGCGTACAGTACGGTCCTTTC
>KV013394.1:144018-160622 GCA_001598015.1 Dorcoceras hygrometricum
TTTTTTTATCGGCGAAATACGATTTTATTATAAAATACGATTTCGTTATTAGAATATGATTTTACACGATAAATAATTAGATTATTTAATTATGCATGTTAATTAGATTAATTGCATGATTGTGGTGATCGAGAGCCGTGCCCAATGTGTTAGGTGTATGCGATAGGTTTTATGTGATTTCGGTTTTATATATTTGATTATCATTTAAAGTGGGCCTGTTTGTGGCCCGTTAAAAACCTTTGATAAATGTATCCCTTATTTGTCATAGTTAATTTAAATATAAATTACTAGATTTAGTGGGAGGACATCCGAAGACGGTGGATGATGACGATCAAGATATTGAAGACTGAAGATCTGTAAAACCGGAAAGCTTTGTAATAGGATTGCATTGCATATTGCATTACCCTTAGGATTGGACCCAGGTCCGTGACTGGCGACCACGGACCGCATAGCTCTCGCGATCGATCATCCCAATGTTACTTTATATGTGTTGATATATAGACTTATTCAATCCGCATGTTTGCATGTTTTAAATTAGATTTAAATATGCATGAGACCAAAATTTTTCAAAAATAAAATCCCTCGTTTTAAATTTGATTTAAAACTTATATCAAGATAAAATGTTTATTCGATAAACAAAAGGGTATTTAAAATTGTTTAAATTAACCCTACCTTCCATCAACAATGGGTGTACGTCGATGCTACCCGTATACATGGCCCGGCTCATATTATTGAGGGGGTCATGTATGCCGGAAAGCTGTCCACGCCATTGACAACTGTTGTGAGTCGGTTGGAACTCCCTTTAACGTTTGCTCATATTATTGGGGACGTTAAGGGGACCGTCCTTCACGACTCAACATTGATCGGTCATCTTGACACGTGATAGTAAACGGCGTCATATTATTGGGCCCTTACTGGACGTGAGGTGAATACATGGAGGTTGCACCGGCTGCAATCGGAAACTACCTTTTGGGGGTCATGGATGGCTGATATTATTCGGGTCCATGATCGCTTGATTGGGCTCCGTGTACCCACTAAAGAAACCTGTTTTCTCGATTTCATTAGAGGGTGGTGAAATCGTTAAAATAGTGGGAGGGTAATGATAAAACTAAATGACCATGTTTTATGTCTTAGCGTTTATTTTTATATAGTCAGTAATGCATGTCTGTTTTCTTTTCAGTATAACTGCTATAAAATGGTTTCGATGAAAAACCCGCTTGCTGCTATACTGGATAGCAACAGGTTCACTGGTCTTAACTACCAAGACTGGCTCCGCAACCTTAATCCTGTACTGGCTTCGGAGAAGCTTCTCTATACGATAGAGAAGTCTCCTCCGGAGGAAACCCCTACCAATATCAGCCCTGAGGAGCTGATTACGCTTAACCAATGGCGTGACGACGAGGTTAAAGATCGATGCTATGTGATTGCATCGATGTCCAATGAAATGCAACGGCGCTTTGAGAAGACAAAGTATGCCTCTGCCATACTTTTTCATCTCAAGGAACTGTACGGGGAGAACTCTCGACATGAGAGGTTCACGGCTGTCAAGGAGCTGATGACGAGCCGCATGCGCGATGGGACTTCGGTCCGCGAGCATGGGGTTCGCATGATTGGGCTCGTTGAAAAGCTGTCGGGACTTGATATCGCACTTCCACATGAGCTGTCTGTGGATGTACTTCTCCTCTCACTGCCTGCTGCATTTGACCCCTTTGTGGTCAACTTCAACATGAACAAGCTAGAAGCCACCCTTGAAGAGGTGGTGAACATGCTTGTAGTGTTTGAGGGGACTATAAAGAAGGACAAACCCGTCCTCCTTCTAGGCTCTTCTTCCTCTGCGAAGAAGGGACCCAGACGCAAGAGCAAGAAGCGTTCTGCTCCTGCAAAAGAGGAGAAGTCTGCCAAGAAGCCGAAGGCAAAGGCTTCTAGGCCTAACAAGAGCGAGGACGTTTGCCACCACTGCCACAAGGCTGGGCATTGGAGGAGGAACTGCAAGGAGTACCTCGAGCAGTTGCGAACTGCAAAAGGTATGTTCTATATTGAAATAAATATGTCTCTAAATTCAACTTCTTGGGTACTTGATACCGGATGTGGATCTCATATCTGCAATGATTTGCAGGTGATGACAAGAAGTAGACGTCTTAGAGAGGGTGAGACCCACTTGAGGCTTGGCAATGGAGCAAGAGTTGCTGCAGTAGCTATAGGAGATATTAGTTTATTTCTGTCTTAAAATTTTAAGTTGTTGTTACGAGACTTTTTATTTGTTCCTGAATTAATTTAAAAACATTATTTCTATTCCTATGCTTGATAGAGATAGATATTCTTGTATGTTTGCTAATTCGATTTGAAATATTTACAAAATGAATGTTTAATTGGAATTGGGGAACGCGAAAACGATCTATACACCTTAAGATTAAAAGACGTTCCAACTCGCGATGTCGAAACACACACAACAACGATTAAACGGAAACACGATAACTTGAACCCAGCACAACTTTGGCACGCTATGCTAGGTCACATTTCCCTAAGTAGGATGAACAAGTTAGTTAGGAGTGACTTGTTTGATCTGTCAGACATAAACTCCCTACCGACTTGTGAATCCTGTCTGAAAGGAAAGATGACCAAGCAACCCTTCAAGGGCAAGGGTGAACGTGCCCAAGGCCTATTGGATTTGATCCATACTGATGTGTGCGGCCCATTTAGTATCGGTACTAAATACGGTCACACATACTTCATCACCTTTACCGACGATTACTCTAGGTACGGGTACTTGTACTTGATGAAGTACAAGTCTGAATCCTTTGAAAGGTTCAAGGAATTCAAGGCTGAAGTAGAAAATCAGTTCCTTAAGTTCCTTAAGAGATCTATATGATGCAGCCTGATGGTTTCACATCTGTTGGAAGCGAGCATAAGGTATGCAAGCTTCAGAGATCGATCTACGGTCTCAAACAAGCATCGCGAAGTTGGAACCTGAGATTCGGTGAAACAATTAAGGAATTTGGTTTCATCAAGAATCCCGAGGAGCCGTGTGTCTATAAGAAGGTAGTTAAAAGTGCTGTGACGTTCCTCGTACTTTATGTTGATGACATTCTACTCATTGGGAATGATGTAGGAATGTTGCAGTCAACTAAAGTATGGTTGTCTAGTAGATTTTCGATTAAGGACATGGGTGAAGCATCTTACATTCTTGGAATACAGATCTATCGGGATAGATCTAAACGGATGCTCGGACTCACCCAAGCTACCTACATCGATACCATACTTAAGAGGTTCTCTATGGAAGAGTCCAAGAGAGGACACCTACCTATGTGCCACGGGGTCACTCTATCCAAGTCTATGTGTCCAAATATTGATGAGGAGATAGAGAGTATGGCACGTGTACCATATGCCTCGGCTATAGGTAGTATTATGTATGGCATGATCTCGACTAGACCGGATGTCGCATATGCTCTGAGTGTCACGAGCCGCTACCAGGCCAACCCCGGCCAATTGCATTGGAAGGCCGTTAAGGATATTCTTAAGTACTTACGAAAGACTAAGAATATGTTCATGGTCTATGGGGGTGGTGAACTGAAACTGGAAGGCCACACTGATTCTAGCTTCCAGTGTGACGTGGATGATTCGAAATCAACCTCTGGATTTGTATTCATGCTCAATGGTGGTGCTGTCTCTTGGAAAAGTTCCAAGCAAGACACCATCGCGGATTCAACCACTGAGGCTGAGTACATTGCAGCATCAGCTGCTGCTAAGGAGGCCGTTTGGATAAGGAATTTCGTCCAAGAGTTGGGCGTCATTCCTAATGGACTTGGTCCAGTCCCGGTGTACTGCGACAACACGGGTGACATAATCCGGGATATTGTGGCTAGAGGTGACATAGCAGTTGAGAGAGTCGCCTCTGCGGACAACGTTGCTGATCCACTTACGAAGCCCTTTCCTGGACCGTTGTTTGAAAAACATCACGAAACAATGGGACTGCGTCTGATGAGTAGTTGGCTTTAGGGCAAGTGGGAGATTGTTAGAGTAGATGCCCAACTAGCCAACTTGTGGCGTGTGGGTTTTATAGACTCTTGTACAAACAGTCTTTATATATGATATTCGCATTTACTTATATGGCGTTCTTTACTTTCATTATGTGTGTAATGATTTACAATTGCGTTGAGTAAAGACCTAGAATGCACTTAAGCGTATGTTAGATGTGATAGTGGGTATGACGGCTATCATGAAACACATCTAATAGTCGCTGTGTATTCTAAACATGTTCCTAGTCGATTGGGCCGTCAAAATGAGGATAAGGCCGCTCGAGTTCGAGACTAGTATCTGCGATGCTAAGTACCATGTTTCATTGGTAGGGAACATTGTGATGTTCTGAGCATGCAGATAGATAGTGACCTGGTGATCTATCGAACTACCCTCGTTCGGACTTTCCAAGTGGTTACCATTTGTCGAGTGGATAAGTCCGAGGTCTTGGTTGTACTGGATAGTCCTCACGACTCGAAAAGTCATTATTCGAGACTAGTATCTGCGATGCTAAGTACCATGTTTCATTGGTAGGGAACATTGTGATGTTCTGAGCATGCAGATAGATAGTGACCTGGTGATCTATCGAACTACCCTCGTTCGGACTTTCCAAGTGGTTACCATTTGTCGAGTGGATAAGTCCGAGGTCTTGGTTGTACTGGATAGTCCTCACGACTCGAAAAGTCATTAAGACTCTACATGATAGGCGTCTCACTTTGACCCGTTTTCCGACTCACTTGGGGTCATAAGGCGTCGGGATTGGGTGAGACCCCGATGCATGTAGGAGTCGATGCATCGTTGTCGAGGATTCACCGGTCGCAGACATGCGTGGATATCCTATGCTATCTGAGGGGATAATAGTGTATAAATCTCTGGCCCGAGTACTAGAAGTGTTTTAGGTAAATGTTTTTACCTAGTTACACTCGCGATGTCACTATTCGATCTCCAAGATGTATGCATAGCTATCGGATCTATAGCGACTCTCGATTTACCAATGGTCGTTGATCTGATCGGGATATATGGATTGAAAGGACCGTACTGTACGCTAACCACGACCGACTGGTTCTTGCAGGCACTATCAGTGATACATAGGGCATCATGGGGCGATGTTGCTAGACGCTTTACCATGATCCGTTGGGCAGGTCCGGAATTGTGATTCCGGAAATGGTTGTGGGCCCACGGCTAGCTATATCCCTGAACCATTGAGGGTCACACAAGTACTAGATTCGAGATTCCTGCATGGATACTCAGCTCAATGTGTTGAGCATGAGAAGAGGATTTCGGGAAGTGCGACTTCCTAAAAGTCAACAGGGGTCAAACCGGGGTTTCCCGCTGTTGAGGGGCAAAACGGTCATTTTGCACTGGGGTTCTGAAAAATGGTTTTTCAGATCATAATATTCAGTTTTGGAAACTGAGTCGATACGTCCGACCTGATCGGCGATAGGAGTTACGGTGAAGTCTCAGTGATGGAGATGAAACGAATGTTCATCCGTTGGACCCGGGCCCGTTGGGCCGGATCCAAATCCATCACCTATTCTATTTAATATAGGATTATGACTTAACCTAAAGACTTGTGTTACAACTCAAAACCTAACCCTAAATATAGCGCCGCCACTCACTTCAAATTACCTCACGCCGCCGCCGCCGTGCGCCGCCCGCCGCCGCCTCCGCTTCGCCAGAAATTGTTCCGGCCTAGTTTTTCGAGGAGAATCCGTTCGTGCAGAATTTGTCAGTGCTTCTAGTGCAGGCTGACAAAGGAGTCTCGGTTCTGGTCGTGGACCATATTGGCGATATCTACCGCAGTCTACCGAGAAGAGCCGACGTTATTGTAACTACGGTTGGAGCCAGGCACAAGTGCCAGCAAGGTAGTGGTTTTGAACCCCCTATGTATGTCGATAACTGTTATCAATTTTTCGTATTGATCGTCTCTCGGATTTTATTCTTTGTTCTTCCGCTGCCTCGCCGGGGGGCGGATCCGGATCCACAACAGTTACAGATATGGGTTGAGCGTGGATTATGTGCTTTGCTTTGTATGCTCTTTGCTGTTATTATTGTTCATGTGTTATAATATCAGCTGTTGCATTTGCATACACGCATATCCTCCTGTCGAGCTCTGTTTTGTTAGCTATGTCTTGTATTCGATTTGAGCGTACTAGGATGCTGGGCTTAAGGACGAGCGGGTAACTCCCGTATACTTTAAAGCTGGAGGCGCCCGGGTAACTCTCGTCCCTCATCTCCCTGCTGGGACTGTTAGCCGCTATGGGCGGAGTGGGTAGCTCCCACACCTCAAGAGTGGGCAACAACAGGTTGAGCTATTGTTGCATCTGGTGCAGTATACGTGAGACGAGTGGGTAGCTCCCATATACTCAGTATACATTCCATGGCCATTGTGACTACAGTCTTTCAGTTGTTTCGCTCCAGTTGTTGAGTTTTTGTTATCCAGCTGTCGAGTTGCTGTTTTGAGATCTCTCGGCTTCCAGCTTTTGGTTGTATTTCGATCTCCTGCATAGCATCTGCATATCTATCTACTGCTACGTGAGACGAGTGGGTAGCTCCCATATACTCAGTATACATTCCATGGCCATTGTGACTACAGTCTTTCAGTTGTTTCGCTCCAGTTGTTGAGTTTTTGTTATCCAGCTGTCGAGTTGCTGTTTTGAGATCTCTCGGCTTCCAGCTTTTGGTTGTATTTCGATCTCCTGCATAGCATCTGCATATCTATCTACTGCTTTCCGTTTGCTGTATTTGTTGCTCTCCTACTGGGGTTTGACCCCGAGGTTCCTGTGGGGCTGTTGTGTTGTTGCCTGTTTGTTATTCAGGTTTTCCAGGATTCACAGCTGGTCGTGGCTTTGATCCAGCAGATGGTGCCCCAGGCGGTGGATAGAGTGTCCCAGTTAGCGTATAGCATATTATGTACTAGTGCTGTCAGCCGGGGAATACTCTGTGCTTTAGTTTCTGTTCAGCTGTAGCTTTGTCAGTGTTGTATTATTGCTAGTACTTGTAATTGTTGTACTGTCGTATTTCGTAATTTAAAATGGGATTATTTTAAGTATTGCGCTATTTTAAATTATCTATTTTAATCGTCTGGCCAAGCGAAAAATTTAAGGCACTTTTTAATGCTTCCGCTATGTTTTTGCATGGTTTATCTCTGAGTTGTGCACGAGGCCTGACATTTTTGGTATCATGGCTTAAGCTGGAATAAGCTCGATTTCGTTTGATCACACTCGAGTCTAGGCACAGTGTTGTGTGTTTCTTGTGCATGACTATTTGACCTATGTGCTGCATATTTTGTGTATTGTATCTGTTCTGTGTGATCTCATCCTATTTAGTGTCTTCTTAGATGGCGCCTATACGTAGGGGTAGAGGTAGAGGACAGTTTCAGGACGAGTCTGGAGGTAAGAACGAGGATCAACGTAGTAGACATGATAGTCGTGTTGAAGAATAGGTTGACGAGTTGGCAGCCCACGTGGATAGCATGGAACTGGTGATTTCTAGGTTCCAACGAATGTGTCCTCAGGTTTTCAATGGGGATGTGTCTAGAGAGGATGATGACTCTTGGTTGCAGCATATCATGGGTCTATTCAATCGTGCGTAGTACGATGATGAGCTCAAGTTGAGCTTAGCTACCTTCCAGCTGAGGAAAGGTGCGGAGCGTTGGTGGAGAGGCGCTTCGAGGACTTTGGAAGAGACTGGAGTGGGGATTTTGTGGGACAGTTTCTGTGTTTCTTTTCGTCAGGAGTATGTCCCCAAGTCTTACGTGAACGCTCGTGAGTGTGAGTTTAATAAATTGGAGCAGGGTTCCATGTCTGCTAGAGAGTATGCCCGTAGGTTTTCTTCCCTTCTTGCGTATGTGCCGCATGTTGCTGGCCGAGAGAGAGCGAAGAGGACTAAGTTTATTGAAGGGTTGAATGAGGAGCTGTATACCTTGGTTTTGTCGAGTAAACCGAAGAGCTATGCAGAGGCTTTGGATAGCGCGATTGATATCGAGGAGGGGTTGAAGAATCGTTGGTCTCGTAGGCCGCAGGTGGCGCAGTGTAGTCGCCTAGTGATTCAGGGAGCGCAGCCTTCCCCGTCGTCCCAATCGTCTCTGCCTTCCCCGTAGCAGCAGTTAGCTCAGCAGTCGGGACGTTAGAGGTTTAGGCCTCGTGGTCACCAGTTCAAGAAGAAAGGAGGTTCTAGTTCTTCTGGTACTGGTAGTTCTAGCAACAGTGGCTCCAAGGTGAGTATTGTGGATTTTGTGGTGGTAGGAACCCTTCGATGCAGTGCACTCTTCGACGCAGTGCACTGGGTTACAAGGATCGTGTAATGTTTGTGGGCAGTATGGGCACTTTGCGAGAGTGTGTCCATTAGCTGGATCTCAGCAAGCTGCAGCACCACCACAGGGACGTGGTGGATCGTCTAGGGGTCGTCCTTTTCCTGGACAGCAGCAACAACAGCAGAGAATACGAGAGACACAATTTAGGCCATTTCAACAGCCTGGTCTGTCGTGTTTCGGACAGTCTTCCCAGCAGCATATCGCTTTTCCCCAGCAATACCAAGTGAATGCCATTACTAGGGAGCAGGCGTAGGGCACGTCGAGCGGGGTGATTACAGGTACTTGTCTTGTTTTCGATTATCCTGCACGTGTGTTGTTTGATACTGGTGCATCGCATTCGTTTATTACTGATGCTTTTGTGATTGAGCGTGGTCTGTGTACCACTGTGTTGCACGATTTTGTTTCTATTGCAACTCCCGCTGGCGCGAGCCTACTCTCCCAAGAAGTTGTTTTGGACGGAATTCTTAGGTTCGGCGAGAACGTTCTAGTAGCGAAACTGATTAGGATAACGTTTTGGAATTTTGAATGTATCATAGGAATGGACGTTCTGTCTAGTTATAGGGCCTCCGTAGATTGCTTCCAAGGGATCGTGCGTTTTAGGCCTCAGTTTGGCGAGAAGTGGAACTTCTACGGCCACGATTCTCAGTCGAAGATTCCGTTGATTTCAGTGATGGAGATGTTCAGCCTATTATCAGCAGAGAATGCTGGCTTTATGATTTATGCGATGGACACATCTTATTCTTCGCGTGCTGCATAGTGACTTTCCAGTGGCGCGTCATTTTCCCGATGTGTTTCCGGAGGAGATCCCTGGTTTTCCCCTGATGAGGAAGATTGACTTCAACATTGAGTTGGTGCCTGGAACAGCTCTGATTTCTCGTGCACCGTATCGCTTAGAGCCTGCTGAGTTGAGAGAACTCAAGGTGCAACTAGATGATTTGCTGGAGAAAGGCTTTATTAGGCCTAGCATGTCGCCTTGGGGAGCGCCTATCTTGTTTTTTAAGAGGAAGGACAGCACAATGAGGATGTGCATCGATTTATGCCAGCTGAATAAAGCTACTGTTAAGAATAAGTACCCGTTGCCTAGGATCGATGACTTTTTCGATCAGCTGCAATGCTCGGCTTTGTATTCGAAAATCGATCTACGTTCAGGGTACCATCAGCTGAGGATAAGAGATTCAGATGTTGCGAAGACTATTTTTCGTACGAGTTACGTGCATTTTGAGTTTCTGGTTATGCCTTTTGGTTTGAAGAATGCCCCAGCAGTTTTCATGGACTTGATGAATAGGGTTTTTCGAGATTTCATCGATCAGTTTGTGATAGTGTTCATCAATGACATCTTGGTGTACTCGAAGACTCCTTTGGAGCACAAGGAGCAATTGAGAGTTGTTCTTCAGACGCTTAGAGACTCGCAGCTGTACGCCAAGTTTTCTAAGTGCGAGTTTTGGCTGGATCGTGTTGTGTTTTTGGGTCACGTTATTTCAGCAGATGGGATTTTGGTTGATCCCAGTAAGGTAGAAGCTGTTGCCAGTTGGGAATGCCCCAAGAGTGTGATAGTTTCTTGGGCCTGACTGCCTATTATCGATGTTTTATCGAATGATTTTCTAGCATAGCTAAGTCAATGACGCAGTTGACCCAGAAGGACGAGAGCTTTGTTTGGACTGCGCAATATGAGAACAGTTTTCAATTGCTCAAAGAGAAGTTAACATGTGCGCCTGTGTTAGCCTTGCCGTTTGGTTCAGGTGGTTACGTGGTGTGTTCAGATGCCTCACTCAATGGATTGGGCTGTGTGTTGATGCAGCATGGTCGGGTCATTGCTTATGCTTCACGGTAGCTGAAACCGCATGAGAATCTATACCCAGTTCATTATTTGGAGCTAGCAGCTGTAGTCTTTGCTTTGAAGATTTGGCGTCATTATTTGTATGGCGAGCAATTTGTGGTATATTCAGACCACAAGAGCCTTCAGTATTTGTTTTCACAGCCATATTTGAATATGAGACAGCGTAGATGGATGGAGCTGCTCAAGGATTTTGAGTGTGAAATCCAATACCAGCCTTGGAAGGTGAATTTAGTTGCTGATGCATTGAGCAAAAGGCTCAAGGAGCAATGCTTGCATCGTTGTATTCTTCTAAGGACCGTGAGCATCTTAGCACTACTGGTTGGCAGTTTTACCCAGCTGAGGATTTTGTTGTGGTTTCATCTTTTCAAGTTGAGCCATAGGTTGTTGCGAGCATTAGAGCTGCTCAAGGGACAGATCCTTTCATCCATGAGCTAAAGCTGAAGGTAAGAGCTGGATAGCTTGAGGACTATTCTGTTTCGGCTGACGGTTGTTTGAGGTTTCGTGGCCGGCTGGTTGTGTCAAACCTCCTAGACTTGAAGGAACAGATTTTGAGAGAAGCGCACTGCAGTAGATACAGTGTTCATCCTGGCGTGAGGAAGATGTACCAAGCGCTGAAGCCTCACTTCTGGTGGGCTGGATTGAAGAGTGACGTTGCTGATTTTGTGGCCAAGTGTTTGAATTGTCAGCAAGTTAAGGCTGAAAGGATGAGACCTGGTGGTCTATTGCAGAATCTGGAAGTGCCCCAATGGAATTGGGAGCACATATAGATGGATTTTGTGACGCATCTGCCTCGTTCCAGCAGAGGGTTCGATGCTGTTTGGGTGGTTGTAGACAGATTTTCGAAGTCTGCGCACTTCATTCCCTATGGTATGACGTTTTCTTTGAAGAAAATGGCGAAGCTGTACATAGATTTTGTAGTACTTCTGCATGGTGTGCCTGTTTTGATTGTTTCAGATCGAGATCCGAGGTTTACTTCCAGGTTTTGGAAGAGTTTGCAGGCAGCTTTAGGGACTAGATTGGCTATGAGTATAGCGTATCACCCCAGACAGATGGCCAATCAGAGCGAGCTATCCATATTTTGGAGAATATGTTAAGAGCTGTTGTGATGGACTTCGGTGGTAGCTGGCAGGATTCGTTGTCCTTGGTGGAATTATCCTATAATAACAGCTATCAAGTATCGATTGGTATGGTTCCGTTTGAGGCGTTATATGGCAGGAAGTGCAGATCTCCTGTGTGTTGGGAAGAAGTTGGGGAGAAACAGCTGTTTTCTCCAGAATTTGTGCAGCAGATGAGAGATCAAGTGGATCTAATCCGTCAACATACGAAAGCTGCACAAGATCGCCAAGCCAGCTATGCGAATACGAGACGTAGGCCTTTAGAGTTTCAGGTTGGTGATCGTGTTTTCCTTAAGGTTTCCCCTTTACGTAGTGTTATGCGATTTGTTCTGAAGGGTAAATTAGCCCCTCGTTATGTTGGTCCTTATGAGATCTTAGAGAGGATTGGCCCTTTAGCTTATCGGCTGTTGTTGCCATCAGAATTGTCTTCTCTACATGATGTCTTTCATGTTTCCATGTTGAGGAAGTATGAGCCAGATCCGTCTCATGCACTGGGAACAGAAGAGGTTGAGCTTGATCAGACTTTGAGTTACGTTGAGTATCCCTTGCTGATCTTGGATAGTAAGGAGAAACAGTTGAGAAATAAAACCATTCCGTTGGTAATGGTTCAGTGGAGCAATCATGGTGGATAAAAAGCTATCTGGGAACTGGAAGAGAAGATGCAGCGTGAATGGCCGCATCTGTTTGAGTAAGCCTTGTAATAGTTTCCAGTAGTTAGCTTGTTTCCAGTTATCTTGAACTCCTGGGTTCAGTTGAGTTGTTCCTGGACTTGTTGATTTCGAGGACGAAATCGTGTCTTAGTGGGGGATAGATGTGAGACCCGAACATTCTGCTGTTCAGATGTTGATTGGGATCGGACCAGTTTTGAGTCGATGTGCTTGGAGTAGCCATCGGAATTGGTTAAGTGTGTAATTCAGCAGTGGATGATCGCTTACAGTTGTAGCGGCAATTTGAATGTTTTCAGTTGCGGGTGCTAGTACGTCGTCGTTTGGATTAGTTGGAATGACAACGTTTTGGTTTAGTGATATGACTCAGCTGTTGGGTTGTGCGCGTATCCAACTGCTGATTGAGGGATCAGCTGTTGAGTGAGCGATCAGCTGTGGGATAGTTGTTCAACAGTGAGTAGCGGGTGACATGTTCAGTTGAGACAGTAACTCCTGCAACGCCGTTTGATTTAGTTGATCGCTGTTTAGCGATAGGACTTAGCTGAGGATAGATTCAGCTGTTGGTTGGAATATCAGTTGCGATGGCTGATATTGTCGGTGGATCTGTTTCCCAATTAGTCAGTTGTGACTTTAAATAGAGGACTTGGTCCTTGCGTTCAATTATTGTCTCCCAGACACTTAGAAATATTTCCCGTGAACCTTATCCTCTCGCGATACCCTAGTTACTGTTCACAGTAACCTTCTTCATTTCAATTGTCGTCGGTAGATAGCTCCGACGAGAGCGAGAGTGGTAGCGTTGGACTCCTCTTGCTAAGGCGTTTCGTCTCATATCCTTTTCGTAGGCATCGGAGGAGTTGGAAGGGGATCACAAAGACATCTCCCTTCTCTAGTCTATTAGCATAAGCGTAGGATTTCTCATCCTATCCTAGCTTTTTGGGGTAAGTAAAGATTCTGTCTTTAAGATTGTTAGAGCTTTTCGTGGTGATAGAAAGGTAGAATTAGCGGTGGTGGAGTCGTAGCTCCCAGCTGCTGTGATTCTGAGTTGTAGTCCTTGAGCGGTTGCTTGTATTGGCTTAGCAGGTGGTGGATCTACGTTGCTAGGACTTTCATTGTGGCAATCTGCGTGTGCTAGGCATAACTCAGAAGTTAAGGTACGTATTTTGAGTTTTGTTACAGCTATGGGTTGAGCGTGGATTATGTGTTTTGCTGTGTATGCTCTTTGCTGTTATTATTGTGCATGTGTTATAATATCAGCTGTTGCATTTGCATACACGCATATTGTGAGACCCGAACTTTCTGCTGTTCAGATGTTGATCGGGATAGGACCAGCTGTTAGTCGATGTGCTTGGAGTAGCCATCGGAATTGGTTAAGTGTTGAATCCAACGGTGTGTAGATATCAGGTGTTGCATCAGCCGTGAGTAATTGTTTTCAGATGTTGCGTGCTAGTGGAGGTACTATGAAGCATTTGGAGTAGCAGCGTGATTTCAGTAGAGGATGCTAGTTCGTCGTTTGGATTAGTTGGAACGCGCTCGTTTCGATGTAGCGCTAGGACTCAGCTGTGGGTTGTGCGCGTATCCAACTGGTGACTGAGGGATCAGCTGTTGAGTGAGATATCAGCTGTTGGTCAGTTTTTCAGCAGTAGGTAGCAGGTGATGTGTCCCTCTGCGACGTCGTTTGATTTAGTTGAGAGTGGTATCGACGTACGGATTTAACTGATGCGAGATTCAGCTGTTGGTTGAGATATCAGTTGCGATAGCTGAAGTTGTCGGTGGATCTGTTTTCTAGTTAGTCAGTTGTGACTATAAGTAGAGGACTTGGTCCTTGAGTTCAATTATTGTTTCCCCGACACTTAGAAATATTTCCCGTGAACCTTATCTTGTCGCGATACCCTAGTTACTGTTCACAGTAATCTTCTTCGTTTCAATTGCCGTCGGTAGATAGCTCTGACGAGAGCGAGAGTGGTAGCGTTGGACTCCTCTCGCTAAGGCGTTTTGTCTCATACCCTTTTCGTATGCAGCGGAGGAGCTGGAAGAGGATCGCAGAGACATCTCCCTTCTCTAGTCTGTTAGCATAAGCGTCGGATTTCACATCCAATCCTAGCTTTTTGGGGTAAGTAAAGATTCTGCCTTTAAGCTTTGTTAGTGCTTTTTGTGGTGATAGTAAGGTAGAATTAGCACTGGTGGAGTCGTGGCTCCTAGCTGCTATGGTTCTGAGTTGCAGACCTTGAGCAATTGTTTGTATTGGCTTAGCAGGTGGTGGATCTGCGTTGCTAGGACTACCATTGTGGCAATCTGCATGTTCTATGTATAATTCAGAAGTTAAGGTACGGATGTTGAGCTTTGTTACAGCGATTGTCAGGCCTCGTGCTCACAACAGAGTTAAAACGCACAAACACAAGCGGAAGCTACTAAAAAGCGGGTAAAATTTTTGTTTTTGGCCTGATGGTTTAAAACGATATAATTAAAGATAGTACGATATTCATGTTGGGAAAGCGGTGGCGGATCCGGATCCCGTCTCCCGGCGACGCAGCGGAAGTTTTAAAATTAGCGCCGGAAAACATTCAATACAATAAAATCAATACTATAAACCATTCATAGGATGATTTTCGGGGTGTATCCTTGCTGGCGTCTAGGCGCCTGGCTCCAACCAGAATCACAGGGAAACTGGCTCTCGTCGGTAGGCGGCTGTAGATCGTCAATCAGTCCACGACCGGAATCGATCTTCCTCAAATCAGCCTGCACTAGAAAGCTGATGGATTTTATCACGAACGGATTCTCCTCGACGCAGTGATCGAAACAAGTCCGATCACGCGAAAAACCGGGCGATGGCGGCGGCCGGCGGCGGCGTGAGGCGTGTGTGGGAGAGAAGGCGGCTATGTGAGCTAGGGTTTGTTGTTGTGTTGTAGTGAATTAATCCCTAATCGCCTTTACTAATTAAGTTGGTAGATGGGCTTCAACCGGCCCATTGGACTTGGGTCAGGCCCAAGTCCTATATGAACATTCGGTTCATTTAAATCACCACGGTTTCATCATTACTCCGATCATCGATCAGATCGGACCGATCGACTCAGTCTTCAAAACTGAATATTATGATGCGAAAAACGATTTTTCAGATTACCTAGTCCAAATGACAGTTTTGCCCCTCAACAGTGGGAAATCGCAATTTCACCCCTGTTGACTTTTAGGAAGTCGCACTTCTCAAAATCCTCTTCCTATGATCAACACATTGAGCTCAGTTTCCATACGGGAATCATGAATCCAGTACTTGTGTGATCCTCAATGGTTCAGGGATATAGCTAGCCGTGGGCCCACAACCATTGCGGCTCCGAAATCACAATTTTGGACTTGCCCAACGGATCATGGTAAAGCGCCTAGCAACATCGCGCCATGATCCCCTAGGTATCACTGATAGTGCCTGCAAGAACCAGTGGTCGTGGTTAGCGTACAGTACGGTCCTTTCAATCCATATATCCCGATCAGATCAACAACCATTGGTGAATCGAGAGTCGCTAGAGATCCGATAGCTATGCATACATCTTGGAGATCGAATAGTGACATCGCGAGTGTAATTAGGTAAACCCATTTACCTAAAACACTTCTAGTACTATGGCCAGAGATTTATACACTATTATCCCCTCAGATAGCATAGTATATCCACGCATGTAAGCGAGCGGTGAATCCTCGACAACGAAGCATCGACTCCTACATGCATCGGGATCTCACCCAATCCCGTCGCCTAATGACCTCGAGTGAGTCGGCAAATGGGTCAAAGTGAGATGCCTATCATGTAGAGTCTCAATGACGTTTCGAGTCGTGAGGACTAATCAGTACAACCAAGACCTCGGACTTATCCACTCGACAAATGGTAACCACTTGGAAAGTCCGAACGAGGGTAGTTCGATAGATCATCAGGTCACTATCTATCTGCATGCTCAGAACATCACAAGGTTCCCTATCAATGAAACATGGTACTTCGCATCGCAGATACTAGTCTCGAGCTCGGGCGGCCTTATCCTCATTTTGACGGCCCAATCGACTAGGAACTAATTCAGAATACACAGTGACTATTAGATGTGTTTCATGATAGCCGTCATACCCACTATCACATCTAACATACACTATGGTGCATTCTAGATCTTTATCCAACACAATTGTTAACATTATATAAACATAACGAAGATAAAGAATGCCATAAACAAATGCGAATATCATATATAAAGATTGTCATATACAAGAGTCTATAAACCCACACGCCACAAGTTGGCTAGTTGGACATCTACTCTAACAATCTCCCACTTGCCCTAAAGCCAACTACTCATCAGACGCAGTCCAATTGTTTCGCGATGTTTTTCAAACAACGGTCCTGGCAAGGGCTTCGTAAGTGGATCAGCAATGTTGTCCGCAGAGGCGACTCTCTCAACTGCTATGTCACCCCTAGCCACAATATCCCACGATTATGTGGTATTTCCTTCAGTATATGTTTGGATCTTTGGTTGAGACCTAGGCTCCTTTGCTTGCGCACGACACCCGTGTTGTCGCAGTACTCCGACCAACTCCATTAGGAATGACTCCCACTCTTGGACGAATTACCTTATTCCAAACGGCCGTCCTACGTCAGCAGCTGATGCTGCGATGTACTCAGCCTCAGTGGTTGAATC
>KV013394.1:161519-173015 GCA_001598015.1 Dorcoceras hygrometricum
AAGAGTCTATAAACCCACACGCCACAAGTTGGCTAGTTGGACATCTACTCTAACAATCTCCCACTTGCCCTAAAGCCAACTACTCATCAGACGCAGTCCAATTGTTTCGCGATGTTTTTCAAACAACGGTCCTGGCAAGGGCTTCGTAAGTGGATCAGCAATGTTGTCCGCAGAGGCGACTCTCTCAACTGCTATGTCACCCCTAGCCACAATATCCCAGATTATGTGGTATTTCCTCAGTATATGTTTGGATCTTTGGTGAGACCTAGGCTCCTTTGCTTGCGCAACGACACCCGTGTTGTCGCAGTACTCCGACCAACTCCATTAGGAATGACTCCCAACTCTTGGACGAAATTCCTTATCCAAACGGCCTCCTTAGCAGCAGCTGATGCTGCGATGTACTCAGCCTCAGTGGTTGAATCTGCGATGGTGTCTTGCTTGGAACTCTTCCAAGAGACAGCACCACCATTGAGCATGAATACAAATCCAGAGGTAGACTTCAAATCATTCACGTGACACTGGAAGCTAGAATCAGTATAGCCTTCCAGTTTCAGTTCACCACCCCCATAGACCATGAACATATTCTTAGTCCTTCGCAAGTACTTAAGAATATCCTTCACAGCCTTCCAATGCAATTGGCCGGGGTTGGCCTGGTAGCGGCTCGTGACACTCAGAGCATATGCGACATCCGGTCTAGTCGAGATCATGCCATACATAATGCTACCTATTTCCGAGGCATGTGGCACACGTGTCATACTCTCTATCTCCTCATCAGTCTTCGGACACATAGACTTAGATAGAGTGACCCCGTGGCACATAGGTAGGTGTCCTCTCTTGGACTCTTCCATAAAGAACCTCTTAAGTATGGTATCCGATGTAGGTGGCCTGGTGAGTCCGAGCATCCGTTTCGATCTATCCCGATAGATCTGTATTCCAAGAATATAGGATGCTTCACCATGTCCTTCATCGAAAATCTTCAGGTTCCAACTCCTCGATGCTTGTTTGAGACCGTAGATCGATCTCTAAAGCTTGCATACCTTATGCTCGCTTCCAACAGATGTGAAACCCTCAGGCTGCGTCATATAGATCTCTTCCTTAATGTTTCCATTAAGGAACGCAGGTTTCACATCCATTTGCCATATCTCATAGTCGTACCATGCGGCTATGGCTAACAAGATTCTAATTGACTTGAACATTGCGACTGGCGAGAAGGTTTCATCATAGTCAACACCTTGCCTTTGAGTGTAACCTTTCACGACCAGTCGTGCCTTGTAGGTCATTACCTTACCATCAGGCCCAAGTTTCCTCTTGTATACCCATTTGCACCCAATAGGAACAATTCCTTCGGGAGGGTTAACAAGAGTCCAAACTTGGTTCGCATGCATTAAGTCCAACTCAGACTGCATTGCTTCAAGCCACAAATTAGAATCAGCATCGGAAATTGCCTCCTTGAAAGTTCTTGGATCAGATCCAACAATTTGATCACTTTGATCATCTTCAAGGAGAAAACCATATCTCTCAGGAGCCCTAGAAACCCTTTCGGATCTCCTAGGTGCGACCATTTCTAGTACTGGCTCTGTAGGTGCAGGATATTCACTTGGTACTTCAGTTGGTTCTCGAACCTCTTCGAGTTCTACTATTTTGCCCTTTCTATCAAGTAGAAATTCCCTTTCCATAATGGTGGCATTCCTAGAAACAAACACTTTTGTTTCACTTGGATAGTAGAAGTAGTATTCAATGGAATTCTTTGGATACCCAATGAAGTAGCATAAGATGGATCTCGTATCCAGCTTATCTCCCACTGTCTGCTTCACGTAAGAAGGACATCCCCAAATCCTCATGAATGAGTACTTGGGTGGTTTGCCCATCCATATCTCATATGGAGTTTCATCCACTGCCTTTGTGTGGACATTGTTCAACAACATTACCGCCGTTTCGAGCGCATAGCCCCAAAACGAGGTAGGAAGCTCAGTGAAGCTCATCATAGATTGAACCATGTCCATCAAAGTTCGATTACGACGCTCCGCTACACCATTGAGCTGTGGTCTGGCCGGAGGGGTCCACTGTGCGAGAATCCCATTCTCTTTCAGATAGTCTTGAAACTCAGCACTCAAGTATTCACCACCTCGATCGGATCGAAGTGCTTTAATGCTTTTGCCTAATTGTTTTTCTACTTCAGCCTTGAATTCTTTGAACCTTTCAAAGGATTCAGACTTGTGCTTCATCAAGTACAAGTACCCATACCTAGAGTGATCGTCGGTAAAGGTGATGAAGTATGTGTGACCGTATTTAGTACCAATACTAAGCACACATCAGTATGTATCAAATCCAATAGGTCTTGAGCACGCTCACCCTTGCCCTTGAAGGGTTGCTTAGTCATCTTTCCCTTGAGACAAGACTCACAAGTCGGTAGGGAGTTAATGTCTGACAGATCAAACATGTCACTCCTAACTAACTTGTTCATCCTACTTAGAGAAATATGACCTAGCCTAGCGTGCCAAAGTTGTGCTGGGTTCAAGTTATCGTGTTTCCTTTTAATCGTTGTTGTATGTGTTTCGACATCGCGAGTTGGAACGTCTTTTAATATTAAGGTGTATAAATCGTTTTCGCGTTCCCCAATTCCAATTAAACATTCATTCTTGTAAATATTGCAAATCGAATTAGCAAACATACAAGAATATCCATCACTATCAAGCATAGAAACAGAAATAATGTTATTTATTAATTCGGAAACAAATAAAACGTCTTTCAATAACAACTTAAAATTTGAAGACAGAAATAAATAAACATCTCTTATAGCTACTGCAGCAATTCTTGCTCCATTGCCCAGCCTCAAGTGGGTCTCACCCTCTCTAAGACGTCGGCTTCTTGTCATCACCTACAAATCATTGCAGATATGAGATCCACATCCGGTATCAAGTACCCAAGAAGTAGAATTAAGAGACATATTTATTTCGATATAGAACATACCTTTCGCAGTTCGCAACTGCTCGAGGTACTCCTTGCAGTTCCTCCTCCAATGCCCATGCTTGTGGCAGTGGTGGCAAACATCCTCAGTCTTGTTTGGCTTGGAAGCCTTTGCCTTGAGCTTCTTGGTGGGCTTTTCCTCCTTCGCAGGGACAGAACGCTTCTTACCCTTGCGTCTGGGCCCCTTCTTCACAGAGGAAGAAGAGCCCATAAGGAGGACGGGCTTGACCTTCTTTATGGTTCCTTCGAACACGACAAGCATGTTATGTAACGACCCTCATTTTCTTGACGGAATAATCATAAGTTTTGGGGTTCAATTGAATAAAATCAAGAGTTATAAACATCGGAGAACGGATCGCTACTGATTATCTGGTTTGAAACGAGAATAATAAAATTATTCACATTCGAAGATGAGAAATCTAGAATAACTCATGCAAGGGTGCGGAAATGAAGAAAGCTGATATATCATATTTCAATAATGCATCTCGTAGTGTGATAACGTCTGGTACAGATTCCTATCACATAACAAATTTAGAAATCTGTTTTGATACACATTCATAACAAAATGTTCAGTACACTACAAAAGTTTTCCCAAAAAGAAACTATGAACGCTTGAACCGAAGGAAATAAGAAATCTGTTTTCCATGACAAACACATCCCTTCCATTCTGTTCATCTCCCTCCAGCTTCCTACTATGGATTACCTGCACTCAATGAAAACTAGTGAGCCAAAGGCCCAGTAGGTAAAATCTGGAATAACAAAAGCAATTCATACGATCGCCCAAGAACTAATACATACTGGAGTCTGAACTTGAACCACGCTTATGAACACACAAGCGTAAACATAACTATGAAATTTGAATCAAGTATGAAAGCATAAAACATGAATCAATTCTGGGAACATTTTCTTTAAACATACTTAAGAGCTGCGATCAAAATCACACTCGTGCTCTTCATTCATTTTCTGGAAAATTATGACAACACTTCAAACATTTGGTCCATTTCGTTTGATCAAACTCCTGATATCAGTCTTAGCACTATGGCTCAGGTTGAAGGGGTATACAGATCCGTTGACCTGTAATCCTAATCCTTCGTGGTTAAAAGGGCACATGGTTCGTCAGCCGCGCACTCACCTTTTCTTTAGGGACCCTTTTCATTGTCATAACTTAAAACATTTCATAAAACATGGTTCTGCTCTTTCTTTCTCTCGTGAAAAACTGTTTTCTTTCCTTTGTTCGAGTTACTGGTTTTTTTTTTTGATCTAATGATGTTCTGGAACTGTAAAGGATTTCCTTGTAAAGCTTGCGAAGATGAAAACTGAATAACTTAGCTAGTTGAATCTGTCAGATAAGTCGAAATATTCATTTGAACTGATTCGAAATTTAAGAAAGAATCAAATTCTGAAATTTCGTTATCTGTTAAAGACAACGAAGAATGAACAGTAACCAGCTGGAACGAACAGCACCAGTCGCAAGACCAATACCAGCTGAATGAACAGTACCAGTCGCAACGAATAGGAGCCAGTCGCAAGACAAGCATCCAGTCGCAAGGTCTTTTAAACAAATGTAAAGTGAAAGACGTCGTTAGCGTATAACCCAGTCGCTACAACCAGTCTCTACAACCAGTTGCTACAACCAGTCGTTACAACCAGTCGCTACAACCAGTCGCTGCTGGTTTTATGGAACCAACGCAACTGCTGAATATCAAAATGAAATGCATCTGCTGAATTTTGAAAGATAACGCAACTGCTGGATTCTAACAAAGTAATGCAGCTGCTGATGTTACGAAAGCATTGCATCTGCTGAATATGCATCTGCTGAAATATGCATCTGCTGGTTTTCAACAAAGAAGTGAAATTGCTGATTTCATACTTAGAATATTTTCGACAAGGCAATATCAGCAGTGGTATAAGAACCAGCTCTCGTTCTTAACGAGCAGATAACCATGAACTACGAAGGTTACCTTCCTCTAAAGACTTCGACATATCTTATGAAACTTCTGGAAAAGATCGAGTAAGCTACTTCGATGAATGAATCACTGAAAACCTCAGGAATTCATTAGAAGAACATCATCCAAACATTTTTCTAAATCATCTTTGAATCAAAATACAGTAACTCAACTTCTTTCAAAAACAGAGCATGAACTTTACGGTTTTTTTTTGAAGAACAGCCGGGGCCATCTTCCTTTTCTTTAAAACCATACATAATCATAAAAACAGAATTGAATATATGCTTTCTGTTGAGTGAGCAAGAAACAGAGTTTACTTGCCTGGTATCTTTAACACAAGAACAGCATAAAATCCAATATACTTCTTGCGCACCGCCTGTTTCCTTTAAAACACTTTGAAAGTATTTTGTTCGGCTTCTTGAGAGCGAGCACCGCTTAATATGATTTGATTTGAAAGTAATGATGCATGAAGCAGCTTAAGATACTATTTATATGATTTACAATGACTAAGGAAAGAAAACACGTTATATCAATATGCCAACTTCTGAAAGGAGCGTGCTCTGTTTTTAAAAATAAAAGATGCGAATGGAAACCGATAATTTTAGTTAAATAAAGGATCCACTTGGTTTGCAGAAGTCACTAAACATTTACTGTACTTGCATTCTAACATGTGAATATCAATCCATAACAGAATTAATGATTGATCATTGCATATACAGAAATATTCAAGAATCGAATTATAATAGCAATGTAATCCCTCAATCTCATATCTTTCTAATTGTGGACTTCTAAAAGATCTGGTCGTTACATTCTACCCACCTTAAAAGAATTTCGTCCCCGAAATTCACTTACTTGAAGAAATCTGGGTAACTTTCCTGCATATCAGATTCTACTTCCCATGTTGCTTCCTTTTCTGAGTGGTTCGTCCACTGAATCTTGATCATTGGGATAGTTCTGTTTCTTAACTTACGATTTTCCTTTGCTAAAATCTTTTCTGAGGTTTCTTCGTAAGTCAAGTCCGGTTCCAATTCAACTGGTTCATGCCTGAGAACATGCGATGGGTTCGCAATGTACCTTCTAAGTGCTGATACATGGAACACGTTGTGGACAGAGGACATTTGTGGAGGTAGTGCTAAACGATACGCTAACGTTCCAACTCGTTCTAAGATTTGAAATGGTCCAACATATCTGGGACTTAACTTTCCTTTCTTTCCAAATCTTAAAACACCTTTCATTGGTGAGATCTTGAGGAACACATGATCTCCCACCTCAAAGTTCACATCTCTGCGATGAATGTCTGCATAACTTTTCTGCCTACTTTGAGCAGTCTTCATTCTTTCACGTATTCTCTTAATTGCTTCTGAAGTTTGTTCTATAATATCAGGTCCTATTTCGTTTCTTTCACCCACATCATCCCAAAGAATTGGTGATCGACATTTCCTGCCATACAGAGCTTCGTATGGTGCCATTTCTATCGACGCTTGATAACTGCTGTTGTAGGTGAACTCAATCAATGGTAACTAAATTCCCAGCTTTCTGAAAAATCCAGAACACTAGCCCATAATAAATCTTCCAGAATTTGAATTACTCTTTCTGATTGCCCATCAGTTTGAGGATGGAACGCTGTACTGAAAGTTAAGTTCGTTCCTAAGGCTTGGTGTAAACTTTTCCAGAATCTCAAAGTAAATCTGGGATCTCTATCTGATACAATAGAACTTGGAATCCCGTGAAGTCTGACTATTTCCTTGATATACAACTCTGCATACTCATTTAAATCATCAGTTGTCTTTACAGGAAGAAAATGATCAGACTTAGTTAATCTATCAACTATTACCCAAATTGCATTACAGCCTGAAACTGTCCTGGGTGATCCTACCACGAAATCCATTGCTATATTATCCCATTTCCAAACAGTTATAGGAAGTGGTTTTAACATTCCTGCAGGTCTCTGGTGTTCTGCTTTAACTTGTTGGCAGGTTAAACATTCAGCAACAAATCTACAAATGTCACGTTTCATTCCTGGCCACCAAAACAGAGCTTGCAAATCTTTGAACATTTTTGTTCCGCCTGGATGAATCGAATATGGCGAATTGTGGGCTTCATTCATAATCTCATTGCGCAAATTATCTGAGCATGGTACCCACAATATACCTTGATATTTAACAATTCCCTCTTCCACTGTATACAAATTTGATCCTCTGTTTTCATCATCTCTCGAACTTGCGGATGTAATCCCGCATCATCAATACTTCTTGTTTCAGAGTTAGGAATTCACTCTGCAACTGTTCTCTAACATCCACAGTGAAGTATTGTTCGAAGAATACTCTCTTAAACTCTTCCCATGTGAGAAGTTCCAAGTCTACAGTTAACTTGGCTCCTTCCCACCACATCATAGCGTCGCCCCACAACATATAGATTGCACATCGGGGTCTCTCTAATTCTGTTAGATGAAGATAATCGAATATCACTTCCATGGATTTTATCCAGCTTTCTGCCACCAGGGGATCGGTAGTGCCAGAAAATTCTTGAGGTCGTTGCCTCCTAAATTTCTCTTGAGGATATTCTATGTTAATCATTCTACTCGGAGCATGACCATTCCCATTAGAAGTCTGATCAACTAAACGTTCTAAAAGTTGAGCCATATTGGCAAGGACTGGAGTTATTCCTTCTGATTCACTATCTCCTTCAACGAAACTCCTTCTGCCTCTACCTCTTCCTGACATATCTGAAAAAGGGTAGTCCAATTCCACCACAATTCTATATGAGAGATTACTCTATGCTAAAACATGAACGTAAAACTCACAAGTTTTGAAGATGCTGGAGAGATCTGCTCAGACTGGAAGTGTGTTTATCTCAAGGACCATGCTCTGATACCAACTGTAATGACCCTCATTTTCATGACGGAATAATCATAAGTTTTGGGGTTCAATTGAATAAAATCAAGAGTTATAAACATCGGAGAATGGATCGCTACTGATTATCTGGGTTGATTCGAGAATAATAAAATTATTCACATTCGAAGATGAGAAATCTAGAATAACTCATGCAAAGGTGCGGAAATGAAGAAAGCTGATATATCATATTTCAATAATGCATCTCATAGTGTGATAACGTCTGGTACAGATTCCTATAACATAACAAATTTAGAAATCTGTTTTGATACACATTCATAACAAAATGTTCAGTACATACAAAAGTTTTCCCAAAAAGAAACTATGAACGCTGGAACCGAAGGAAATAAGAAATCTGCTGTGCACGATAAACACATCCCTTCCATTCTGTTCATCTCCCTCCAGCTTCCTACTGTGGATTACCTGCACTCAATGAAAACTAGTGAGCCAAAGGCCCAGCAGGTAAAATCTATAATAACAAAAGCAATTCATACGATCGCCCAAGAACTAATACATACTGGAGTCTGAACTTGAACCACGCTTATGAACAGACAAGCGTAAACATAACTATGAAATTTGAATCAAGTATGAAAGCATAAAACATGAATCAATTCTGGGAACATTTTCTTTAAACATACTTAAGAGCTGCGATCAAAATCACACTCGTGCTCTTCATTCATTTTCTGGAAAATTATGACAACACTTCAAACATTTGGTCCATTTCGTTTGATCAAACTCCTGATATCAGTCTTAGCACTATGGCTCATGGTTGAAGGGGTGTACAGATCCGTTGACCTGTAATCCTAATCCTTCCTGGTTAAAAGGGCACACGGTTCGTCAGCCGCGCACTCACCTTTTCTTTAGGGACCCTTTTCATTGTCATAACTTAAAACATTTCATAAAACATGGTTCTGCTCTTTCTTTCTCTCGTGAAAAACTGTTTTCTTTCCTTTGTTCGAGTTACTGGTTTTTTTTTTATCTAATGATGTTCTGGAACTGTAAAGGATTTCCTTGTAAAGCTTGCGAAGATGAAAACTGAATAACTTAGCTAGTTGAATCTGTCAGATAAGTCGAAAGATTCCATTGAATTGATTCGAAATTTAAGAAAGAATCAAATTCTGAAATTTCGTTATCTGTTAAAGACAACGAAGAATGAACAGTAACCAGCTGGAACGAACAGTACCAGTCGCAAGACTAATACCAGCTGAATGAACAGTACCAGTCGCATCGAATAGGAACCAGTCGCAAGACAAGAATCCAGTCTCAAGGTCTTTTAAACAAATATAAAGTGAAACGACGTCGTTAGCGCATAACCCAGTCGCTACAACCAGTCGCTGCTGGTTTTATGGAACCAACGCAACTGCTGAATATCAAAATGAAATGCATCTGCTGAATTTTGAAAGATAACGCAATTGCTGGATTCTAACAAAGTAATGCAGCTGCTGAATGTTACGAAAGCATTGCATCTGCTGAATATGCATCTGCTGAAATATGCATCTGCTGGTTTTCAACAAAGAAGTGAAACTGCTGATTTCATACTTAGAATATTTTCGACAAGGCAATATAAGCAGTGGTATAAGAACCAGCTCTCGTTCTTAACGAGCAGATAACCATGAACTACGAATGTTACCTTCCTCTAAAGACTTCGACATATCTTATGAAACTTCTGGAAAAGATCGAGTAAGCTACTTGTAAGCTACTTCGATGAATGAATCACTAAAAACCTCAGGAATTCATTAGAAGAACATCAGGTTTTCAACAAAGAAGTGAAACTGCTGATTTCATACTTAGAATATTTTCGACAAGGCAATATAAGCAGTGGTATAAGAACCAGCTCTCGTTCTTAACGAGCAGATAACCATGAACTACGAATGTTACCTTCCTCTAAAGACTTCGACATATCTTATGAAACTTCTGGAAAAGATCGAGTAAGCTACTTGTAAGCTACTTCGATGAATGAATCACTAAAAACCTCAGGAATTCATTAGAAGAACATCATCCAAACATTTTTCTAAATCATCTTTGAATCAAAATACAGTAACTCAACTTCTTTTGAGAGCATGAACTTTACGGTTTTTTTTGAAGAACAGCCGGGGCCATCTTCCTTTTCTTTAAAACCATACATAATCATAAAAACAGAATTGAATATATGCTTTCTATTGAGTGAGCAAGAAACAGAGTTACTTGGCTGGTATCTTTAACACAAGAACAGCAGAAAATCCAGTATACTTCTTGCGCACCGCCTGTTTCCTTTAAAAAACTTTGAAAGTATTTTGTTCGGCTTCTTGAGAGCGAGCACCGCTTAATATGATTTGATTTGAAAGTAATGATGCATGAAGCAGCTTAAGATCCTATTTATATGATTTACAATGACTAAGGAAAGAAAACACGTTATATCAATATGCCAACTTCTGAAAGGAGCGTGCTCTGTTCTTAAAAATAAAAGATGCGAATGGAAACCGATAATTTTAGTTAAATAAAGGATCACTTGGTTTGCAGAAGTCACTAAACATTTACTGTACTTGCATTCTAACATGTGAATATCAATCCATAACAGAATAAAGATTGATCATTGCATATACAGAAATATTCAAGAATCGAATTATAATAGAAATATAATCCCTCAATCTCATATCTTTCTAATTGTGGACTTCTAAAAGATCTGGTCGTTACATGTTAACCACCTCTTCAAGGGTGGCTGCCAGCTTGTTCATGTTGAAGTTGACCACAAAGGAGTCGAATGCAGCAGGCAGTGAGAGGAGAAGCACATCCACAGATAGCTCGTGTGGAAGTGTGATATCAAGGCCCGACAGCTTTTCAACGAGCCCAATCATACGAACCCCATGCTCATGGACCGAAGTCCCATCGCGCATGCGGCTCGTCATAACCTCATTGACAGCCGTAACCTCTCATGTCGAGAGTTCTCCCCATACAGTTCTTTGAGATGAAAGAGTATGTCAACATCATACTTTGTCTTCTCAAAGCCCCGTTGCATTTCGTTAGACATCGATGCCATCACATAGCATCGAGTCTTAAGCTCGTCGTCCCACCATTGCTGAAGCGTCACCAGCTCCTCAGGGCTGATATCAGCAGGGGCTTCCTTCGGAGGGCTCTTCTCTATCGTATAAAGAAGTTTCTCCAAAGCCAAAACAATGTTGAGGTTTCAAAGCCAGTCTTGGTAGTTCAGACCGGTGAACTTGTTGCTATCCAGTATAGCAGCGAGCCCTGTTTTTGATCGAAGACATTATATAAGCAGTAATACTGAAAAGAAAACAGACAATCATCACTAACTATAAAAAATAATCGCTAAGACATAAAACAAGGTCGTTTAGTTCTATGAATTACCCTCCCACTATTTTAACGATTTCACCACCCTCTAATGAAATCGGGAAAGCAAGTTTCTTTAGTGGGTACACGGAGCCCAATCAAGCGATCATGGTCCCGAATAATATCAGCCAACCATGACCCCCAAAAGGTAGTTTCCAATTGCAACCGGTGCAACCTCCATGTATTCACCTCACGTCCAGTAAGGGCCCAATAATATGACGCCGTTTACTATCACGTGTCAAGATGACCCATCAATGTTGAGTCGTGAAGGACGGTCCCCTTAACGTCCCCAATAATATGAGCCAATGTTAAAGGGAGTTCCAACCGAACTCACAACAATTGTCAATGGCGTGGACAGCTTTCCG
>KV013394.1:173269-185998 GCA_001598015.1 Dorcoceras hygrometricum
ATCTTGATATTAGTTTTAAATCGTATTTAAAATGAGGGATTTTATTTTCGAAAATTTGGTCTCATGCAATATATTTTAAATCATATTTAAAACATGCGGATTCAACTAACTATATATCACATATATAAAAATTGGGATGATCGATCGCGAGAGCTATGCGGTCCGTGGTTGCCAATCACGGACCTGGGTCCAATCCTAGGTGAAATGCAATATGCAATGCAATCCTATTACATATGCTTCCGGTTTTACAGATCTTCAGTCTTCAATATCTTTGATCGTCATCGGGCCCACCATCTTCAAAAGTCCTCCCACTAATTCTAGTAATTTACAATAAATTTTCATGACACATAAGGGATACATTTTAAGGGGTGGGAATGGGCCACAAACAGACCCACTTTTATAAAATGATAATCAACAATATTACAACCGAAATCATAAAAACCTAAAGCATACACCTAACACATTGGGGCACGGCTCTCGATCATCACAATCATGCAATAAATCTAATAAATTTGCATAAATTAAATAATCAAATTATTTATCGCAAAATCATATTTTAATCATAAAATCGAATTTTATAATAAAATCACATTTTGTTGATAAAATCAAATTTTAATAAACAAAATCATATTTAATTATAAAATCATATTTCACAATCAAAATCGTATTTTGCAATTTTAATTGCATCATATTGGGTCAAAAACAATTTTGGCCCAAAATCTCAAAATTTCAAAATTGACCAAAATGGGCCCGACATCGAATATCGGCCCAAAAACTTGATAGGCTGCCCGGGACAGGCCCGAACTAAACCTAGAAGAAAAATTTTGCCGTCGCAATAATCTGCCGGAGATCGTCGCTCGACGGCGGCCGCCACCATGTTGCGTGCGGCGCTTGGCCGCACGCCTGCCACAACAAGTGCGGCGCATGGCGCTGGTTGCGCCAACCAGTGGCGCAACATTTATCTTCTGGCCGGACATAATCGCACAACAATTGCGAGCAAAACAGCAGCATCACACGGCCGCCAGCGCGCAACAATTTGTGCGGCCAACCTTCGGCCTCCTCTCGGCCGCCAGGCGCGACAAGCGAGCCATTATCGCGCGCAGCACCGGCCAGCCATAGCGCAACAATTGCGCAAGGCTGCGCAGGCATGAGGCGCGATCCTCGCGTGGCCGTGCGCGCTATCACGCGCGGGGTTTTCCACCGCCGCATGCGTCGGTGGCCGGCAGACCGAGAATATATATATATATATATATATATATATTTTGTTCAATCGATTCAAAATCATGAGATTCATACAATTATGACACTACTGTATTGAAGGATCCGAGCCTTGGCTCTGATACCACTGTTGGGAAAGCGGTGACGGATCCGGATCCCGTCTCCCGGCGACGCAGCGGAAGTTTTAAAATTAGCACCGGGAAACGTTCAATACAATAAAATCAATACTATAAACCATTCATAGGATGATTTTCGCGGTGTTACCTTGCTGGCGTCTAGGCGCCTGGCTCCAACCAGAATCACAGGGAAACTGGCTCTTGTCGGTAGGCGGCTGTAGATCGTCAATCAGGTCCACGATCGGAATCGATCTTCCTCCAATCAGCCTGCACTAGAAAGCTGATTGATTTTATCACGAACGGATTCTCCTCGACGCAGTGATCGAAACAAGTCCGATCACGTGAAAAACCGGGCGACGGCGGCTGCGACGGCGGCGTGAGGCGTGTGTGGGAGAGGAGGCGGCTATGTGAGCTAGGGTTTGTTGTTGTGTTGTAGTGAATTAAGCCCTAATCACCTTTATTAATTAAGTTGGTAGATGGGCTTGAACCGGCCCATTGGACTTGGGTCAGGCCCAAGTCCTATATGAACATTCAGTTCATTTAAATTACCACGGTTTCATCATAACTCCGATCGTCGATCAGATCGGACCGATCGACTCAGTTTCCAAAACTGAATATTATGATGCGAAAAACGATTTTTCAGATTACCTAGTACAAATGACAGTTTTGCCCCTCGAACGAGGGTAGTTCGATAGATCACCAGGTCACTATCTATATTCATGCTCAGAACATCACAATGTTCCCTACCAATGAAACATGGTACTTCGCATCACAGATACTAGTCTCGAGCTCGGGCGGCCTTATCCTCATTTTGACGGCCCAATCGACTAGGAACTAATTCAGAATACACAGTGACTATTAGATGTGTTTCATGATAGCCGTCATACCCACTATCACATCTAACATACACTATGGTGCATTCTAGGTCTTTATCCAACACAATTGTTAACATTATATAAACATAACGAAGATAAAGAATGCCATAAACAAATGCGAATATCATATATAAAGACTGTCATATACAAGAGTCTATAAACCCACACGCCACAAGTTGGCTAGTTGGGCATCTACTCTAACAATTCAAAATATCCCAGTTTGCAAAACCAACAAAATAATACAGCCAGTAGCCTCTAACACAAGCATCAGACTCCAACAACAGAATACAACAACAAAGCACAGGGCATCCCCTGGCTAACAATACTGATACATATAAATATGCTACTGGGATACTCTAACCACCTCCTGGGGCACCTCTATCTGGGTCAGCACCACGACCAGCTGGATAACCTGAACAACAAAACAGGCAAGGAAAACAACAAAGCCCCAGAGGGACATGGGGTCAAACCCCAATACGGAGAGAAAATATAAAACAGCACTAAACAGCAAAGATAAAATGCAGATGCTATGCATGAGACCAAAACAACAGCCTAAGGCTACAACCAAGGAAGGGAGCCAAAGAACACAATGCACAGCTCAACAGAATCTGCAATAGATCATATGTGGCCACGGTGAGTGTAGGACATGTGGGCGCTACCCACTCACCCCTACTCGCCCACCAATACCAGATGCATCAACAGCTCAACCTACCGTTGCCCAATCTATGAACTGTGGTAGTTAGCCACTCGGCGCATAGGGGCTAACAAATCCCAGCAGGGAGATGAGAGTGCGGAATCACCGCTCTCCCTCGCATCCTGGTAAGAATCTGAACAACAACAACAAGGCAGTGGCTGCAAAAGCAGAAACAGAATGACATGCGTGTATGCAACATGTTGGAACAACAAGCATAAATCATATGCACAACAGCAATCATAACAACAAGCATACACGGCCATCTCACAAACCAGCAACCACAATTTATCCAAGCCATAACCTTTCTGTAATACAAGATCCAAATCCGTGCCTCACTTTCTGAGCAACGATTGCCACGATTCAAGGCCCGTGAAATCTGATCCTGACCTGCTGAACACACGCAAGATACAGGGGAAACATCAACAAAAGCTCACGGCCAACTACAGAAAGTCACGGCTGGGAGTCCTGCGCTCAACCAGCAACTAACACCCTAATACAACTTAACAGGAAGCTCAATTCAAGGCTAGGAACAAGATCTCATCGCAAAGGAACGAAGTTCTATTTGAGCTACGAAACATACAAACGGCCAGCAACTTCGCGTTCCACAACTAGCCAAACTCAGCCTCCAAAAGTGGTATGAGATGAAAGACCTTGACGAGAGGAGTCCAACGCTACCTCAAACGTGACAAACGATGGCCGGAAACGATGGGAATTCGTCGGAAAAGCTCACGGTGAACAGTAACCCGAGGGTTAGAAACGAAGAACGAAGTTGGGTGAAAATTTTCTAAGTATGGAATCTGTTGCAATAATTGAAGGCCAAAGCTTCCAATAAATACACATGTGAAAGCTGGTTAAAAGTCCACCGACAAAACCAAACGATGCACTACTAAAATCCCAACCAGCAGTCACAAACAAACCAACGGCTGGTTGCTGCTTACGGCTGGTCCTCAAATCCAAAAGCTGGTGTCTTACACAAGCAGCAGCTGGTCGCTAAAATTGCCAATAGCTGAACGACCCAACAGCTGATACCAGACGTCGCGTTCGAAAACCATGGAGAAATCTGATCTCTAAAACCACACGCGAGAGCTGAAAACCAAAAGCGTTAAAAGCTGGAGAAATAGCGCTAACTCTAAAACGACGTCGCACAGCTCGGTGAAATTTGAAATACAAAGAGCTAAAAGCTGATCGCTGAAAGCTGATCACTCAAACGCTAATTCACAAAACAGATCACTCCCTCAAGATTTCACCAAACCGGCGTCGTAGCAACTTATCTAGACGACATCGTTTAGCCCTCAACTCAAAAACATGCGGGAAGATCTCTACATCAGATTCTAGCACTAACGCAAAACCAGTACTAGCGTCTACGATAAAAACGCACCGCGCACAGATAACATCTTCAGTACGCAACGTCCAGATATCACAAAACGACAGCGTTTAAACCTTATGCTATCAACCACACGCTGCGACCAGATTTCTCAAGAAATCCGAACAGATCTCACAAACAATCAGATCTCATCAAAATTCAGATTTCAAACTCGAATATTCCAAAATTTCCAGAATTTCTCTGAATGCGATTTCTGACCCGAAAATGCAAACGAAACCTTCAAAAAGAATTCCGAACACCCAGAATTCCTCAAAAACCGATTAATCCAACAATTAATCTTTTAATACAATTCCAGGTCTCACAGCTATGGGTTGAGCGTAGAATTATATGCTTTGCTGTGTATGCTCTTTGCTGTTATTATTGTGCATGTTTATAATATCATCTACTTGCATTTGCATACACATATTCAGCTGTTGGGCTCTGTTTCGCTATCTATGCCTTGTATTCGATCTGAGCGTACCAGGATGTTGGGCTTAAGGACGAGCGGGTAACTCTCGTATACCTTAAAGCTAGAGGCGCACGGGTAACTCCCGTCCCTCATATCCCTGCTGGGACTGTTAGCCGCTATGGGCGGAGTGGGTAGCTTCCACACCTCATGAGTGGGCAACAACAGGTTGAGCTATTGTTGCATCTGGTGCAGTATACGTGAGACGAGTGGGTTGCTCCAATATACTCAGTATACATTCTGTGATTACTATCTTTCAGTTGTTCTCTCCAGCTGTTGAGTTGTTGATATCCAGCTGTCGAGTTGCTGATTTCAGATCCCTCAGTTTCCATCTTTTGGTTGTACTTCGATCTCCTGCATAGCATCTGCATATTTTATCTATTGCTTTCTGTTTGCTGTATTGTTGCTCTCCGTACTGGGGTTTGACCCAGAGGTCCCTCTGGGGCTGTGTGTTGTTGCCTGCTAGTTGTAAAGGTTTTCCAGGATTCACAGCTGGGCGTGGCTTTGATCCAGCTGGTGGTTCCCCAGGTGGTGGATAGAGTATCCCAGTTAGCGTATAGCATACTATGTACTAGTGCTGTCAGCCGGGGGATGCCCTGAGCTTTAGTTTTAATTCAACTGTAGCGTTGTCAGCTGTTGTATTGTTGCTAGTATTTGTATTGATGTACTGTTGTATTCTAAATGTAAACTGGGATTATTTCAAGTATTATGTTATTTTAAATTATCTGTTTAACCCGTCATGCCAAGAGAAAAATTTTAGCCACTTTTTATTGCTTCCGCTATGTTTTGCGTGGTTTATCACTGAGTTGTGCACGAGTCCTGACATTTTTGGTATCGGAGCTTAAGTTAGGATAAGCTCTATTTCATTCGATCACACTTGAGTCTAGGCACAGTGTTGAGTGTTTCTTGTGCATGACTATGTGATCTATGTGCTGCACATATTTTTGTGTGCTGTATTTGTTCTGTGTGATCTTATCCTATCTAGTGCCTTCCTAGATGCCACCTAGACATAGGGGTAGAGGTAGAGGTCAGTTTCAGGAAGAGTCTGGAGGTCAGAACTGGGATCAGCGTAGTTTTCCTTCTCTTAGACGCGATGGTCGGATGGAAGAAGAGGTTGACGAGTTGGCAGCCCGCATGGATAGCATGGAACTGGTGATGGCTAGGTTACAGCGTATTTGTCCTCAGGTTTTCAATGGGGATGAGTCTAGTGAGGATTCTGACTCTTGGTTGCAGCATATCATGGGTCTATTCAACCGTGTTCAGTATGATGATGAGCTCAAGTTGAGCTTAGCTACCTTCCAGCTGAGGAAAGGTGCGGAGCGTTGGTGGAGAGGCGCTTCGAGGACCTTGGAAGAGACTAAAGTGGGGATTTCGTGGGACAGTTTTTGTGTTGCTTTTTTTCAGTAGTATGTCCCGAGTCCTATGTGAACGCCCGTGAGCGTGAGTTTGATAACTTGGAGCAGGGTTCCATGTCTGCTAGGGAGTATGCTTTCTTCCCTTCTTGCGTATGTGCCGCATGTTTCTGGCAGAGAGTGAGCGAAGAGGAATAAATTTCTTGAAGGGCTGAATGAGGAGTTGTATACCTTGGTTTTGTCGAGTAAACCGAAGAGCTATGCAGAGGTTGTGGATAGTGCGATTGATATCGAGGAGGGTTTGAGGAACCTTCGGTCTCGTAGGCCGCAGGTGGCGCAGAGTAGTCGTCCAGTGGTTCAGGGAGCGCAACCTTCCCAGTCATCTCAGTCGTCTCAGCCTTCCCCGTAGCAGCAGTTAGCTCAGCAGTCGGGACTCCAGAGGTTTAGGCCTCGTGGCCACCAGTTCAAGAAGAAAGGAGGTTCTAGTTCTTCTGGTATTGGTAGTTCTAGAAGCAGTGGCTCCAAGGTGGAGTATTGTGGATTTTGTGGTGGCAGGCACCCTTCGACGCAGTTCACTGGGGTGCAAGGATCTTGCAAAGTTTGTGGGCAGTATAGGCACTTTGCGAGAGTGTTTCCATTAGCTAATCTTAGTAAGCTGCAGCACCACCGCACGGGCGTGGTGGACCATCTAGGGGTCGTGGTTTTCAGCAGCAGTAGCAGAAGCGATTGGGAGAGACTCAGTATAGACCGTTTCAGCAGCCTGGTCCGTCGCGTTTCGGACAGTCTTCCTAGCAGCATATCGCTTTTCCCCTTCAAGCCCAAGTGAATGCCATTACTAGGGAGCAGGCGGAGGACACGCCGAGCGGGGTGATTTCGGGTACTTGTTTTGTTTTCGATTATCCTGCACGTGTGTTGTTTGACACCGGTGCATCGCATTCGTTTATTGCTGATGCTTTTGTTCTTGAGGGTGGTCTGTGTACCACAGTGTTGCGCGATTTTGTTTCGGTTGCAACTCCCGCTGGCGCGAGCCTACTCTCCCAAGAAGTTGTTTTGGACTGTTCTTATGTTCGGCGAGAACGTTCTAGTAGCGAACCTGATTAGGATAACGTTGTGGGATTTCGACTGTATCGTAGGAATGGATGTTTTGTCCAGTTAGTGGGCCTCCGTGGATTGCTTCCATGGGATTGTGCGTTTTAGGCCTCAGCTTGGCGAGAAGTGGAAATTATACGGCCACGATTCTCAGTCGAAGATTCCGTTTATCTCAGCGATGGAGATGTTTAGCCTGCTGTCAGCAGAGAACGCTGGTTTTATGATTTATGCGATGGACGCATCTTCTTCTTCACGTGTACAGCTTAGTGACGTTCCAGTGGCGTGTCATTTTCCCGATGTGTTTCCGGAGGAGATTCCTGGTTTCCCCCGAGGAGGGAAATTGACTTCAGCATTTTGGTGCCTGGCACAACTCCGATTTCTCGTGCACCGTATCGCTTAGCGCCTGCTGAGTTGAGAGAGCTCAAGGTGCAGCAGGATGATTTGCTAGAGAAAGGCTTTATTAGGCATAGCATGTCGCCATGGGGAGAGCCTATCTTGTTTGTCAAAAAGAAGGATGGCACAATGAGGATGTGCATCGATTTCCGCCAGCTGAATAAAGCTACTGTTAAGAATAAGTACCCATTGCCTAGGATCGATGACTTGTTCGATCAGCTGCAAGGCTCTACTGTGTATTCGAAAATCGATCTACGTTCAGGGTACCATCAGCTGAGGATAAGAGATCAATATTTTGCGAAGACTGCCTTTCGTACTAGGTACGGGCATTTTGAGTTTCTAGTTATGCCTTTTGGATTGACGAATGCCCCAGCAATTTTCATGGACTTGATGAATAGGGTATTTCGAGAGTTCATCGATCAGTTTGTGATAGTGTTCATCGACAACATCTGGGTGTATTCGAAGACTCCTTTGGAGCACAAGGAGCATTTGAGAGTTGTTCTTCAGACGCTTAGAGACTCGCAGTTGTACGCTAAGTTTTCTAAGTGTGAGTTTTGGCTGGATCGTGTTGTGTTTTTGGGTCATGTAATTTCAGCAGAGGGGATTTCAGTTGATCCCACTAAGGTAGAAGCTGTTGTCAGTTGGGAACGCCCCAAGAGTGTGACGGAGGTTCGTAGTTTCTTGGGTCTGGCTGGCTATTATCATCATTTCGAAGGATTTTCTAGCATAGCTAAGCCAATGACACAGTTGATCCAAAAGGAAAAGCGTTTTGTTTGGACTGAGCAATGTGAGACAGTTTTCAGTCGCTCAAGGAGAAGTTAACATCTGCGCCTGTGTTAACCTTGCTGTCTGGTTCAGGTGGTTACGTGGTGTTCAGATGCTGCGCTCAATGGATTGGGCTGTGTGTTGATGCAGCATTTTCGAGTCATTGCTTATGCTTCGCGGCAGCTGAAACCGCATGAGACTCGATACATAGTTCATGATTTGGAGCTAGCAGCTGTAGTCTTTGCCTTGAAGATTTGGCGTCATTACTTGTATGGCGAGCAGTTTGTGGTGTATTCAGACCACAAGAGCCTTCAGTATTTGTTTTCGCAGCCATATCTAAATATGAGACAGCATAGATGGATGGAGCTGCTTAAGGATTTTGAGTGTGAGATCAAATACCAGCATGGGAAAGTGAATGTAGTTGTTGATGCATTGAGCAGAAAGGCTTAAGAAGCGATGCTTGCATCGTTGTATTCTTTTAAGGACCGTGAGCATCTTAGAACTACTGGTTGGCGGTTCTACCTAGCTGAGTATTTCGTTGTGGTTTCTTATTTTCAAGTTGAGCCACAGGTTGTTGTGAGCATTAGAGCTGCTCAAAGGACAGATCCTTCCATACATGAGCTAAAGCTGAAGGAAAGAGTTGGAAAGCTTGAGGACTATTTTGTTTCGTCTGAAGGTTGTTTGAGGTTCCGTGGCCGGCTGGTTGTGCCAAACCTCATAGACTTGAAGGAACAGATCTTGAGAGAAGAGCACTGCAGTAGATACAGTGTTCATCCTGGCGTGAGGAATAAGCACTGCAGTAGATACAGTGTTCATCCTGGCGTGAGGAATATGTACCAAGCGCTGAAGCCTCACTTCTGGTGGGCTGGATTGAGAGTGACGTTGCTGATTTTGTGTCCAAGTGTCTGAATTGTCAGCAAGTTAAGGCTGAAAGGATGAGACCTGGTGGTCTATTGCAGAGTCAGGAAGTGCCCCAATGGAATTTGGAGCACATAGCGATGGATTTTGTGACGCATCTGCCTCGTTCCAGCAGAGGGTGCGATGCTGTTTGGGTGGTTGTAGAAAGATTGTCAAAGTCTACACACTTCATTCCCTATGGTATGACGTTTTCTTTGAAGAAAATGGCGAAGCTGTACATATTTTGTAGTACGTCTGGATGTTGTGCCTGTTTCGATTATTTCAGATCGAGATCCGAGGTTTACTTTCAGGTTTTGGAAGAGTTTGCAAGCAGCTTTGGTTACCAGGTTGGCTATGAGTACAGCATATCATCCTCAGACAGATGGCCAATCTGAGCGAACTATCCAGATTTCTGAGGATATGTTAAGAGCTGTTGTGATGGACTTTAGTGGTAGCTGGCAGGATTCATTGTCTTTAGTAGAGTTTTCCTATAATAACAGCTACCAGGTGACGATTGGCATGGCACCGTTTGAGGCGTTATATGGCAGGAAATGCAGATCGTCTGTGTGTTGGGAAGAAGTGGGGGAGAAGCAGCTGTCTTCTCCAGCGTTTGATCAGCTGATGAGAGATCATGTGGATCTAATCCATCAGCGTATGAAAGCTGCACAAGATCACCTAGCCAGCTATGCGAATAAGAGGCGTAGGCCTTTAGAGTTTCAGGTTGGTGATCTTGTTTTTCTTAAGGTTTCCCCTTTCCGAAGTGTGATGCGATTTGGTCCGAAGGGTAAGTTAGCTCCTCGTTATGTTGGTCCTTATGAGATCTTAGAGAGGATTGGCCCTTTAGCTTATCGGCTGTTGTTGCCAGTAGAATTTTCTTATCTACATGATGTCTTTCATGTTTCCATGTTGAGGAAGTATGAGCCAGATCCGTCTCATGTATTGGGAACAGACGAGGTAGAGCATGATCAGACTTTAAGTTACGTTGAGTACCCTTTGCAGATCTTGGATAGGAAGGAGAAATAGTGGAGGAATAAAACCATTCCGTTGGTGATGGTTCAGTGGAACAAGCATGGTAGAGAGGAAGCTACACAGGAAACTGGAAGAAAAGATGCAGCAGGAGTGGCCGCATCTGTTTGAGAAAGCTTTACGATAAATTCCAGTAGTTAGCTCGTTTCAAGTCATCTTGAACTCCTGGGTTCAGTTGATTTATTCCTGGACTTGTTGATTTCGAGGACGAAATCGTGTCTTAGTGGGGGAGAGATGTGAGACTCGAACTTTCTGCTGTTCAGATGTTGATCGAGATAGGACCAGCTGTGAGTCGATGTGCTTGGAGTAGCCATCAAAATTGGTTAAGTGTTGAATACAGCGGTGTGTAGATATAAGGTGTTGCATCAGCCGTGAGTAATTGCTTTCAGATGTTGTGTGCTAGTGGAGGTGCTATGAAGCATTTGGATTAGCAGCGTGATTTCAGTAGCGGATGCTAGTATGTCGTCGTTTGGATTAGTTGGAACGACAGCGTTTCGATGTAGCGCTAGGACTCAGCTGTGGGTTGTGCGCATATCCAACTGGTGACTGAGGGATCAGCTGTTGAGTGAGATATCAGCTGTTGGTCAGTTGTTCAGTAGTAGGTAGCAGGTTACATGTCCCTCTGTGACGTCGTTTGATTTAGTTAAGAGTGGTATCGACGTACGGATTTAGCTGATGCGAGATTCAACTGTTGGTTGAGACATCAGTTGCGATAGCTGAAGTTGTCCGTGGATCTGTTTTCTAGTTAGTCAGTTGTGACTATAAGTAGAGGACTTGGTCCTTGCGTTCAATTATTGTTTCCCCGACACTTAGAAATATTTCCCGTGAGCCTTATCTTGTCGCGATACCCTAGTTACTATTCACAGTAATATTCTTCGTTTCAATTGCCGTCGGTAGATAGCTCCGACGAGAGCGAGAGTGGTAGCGTTGGACTCCTCTTGCTAAGGCGTTTTGTCTCTTACCCTTTTCGTAGGCAGCGGAGGAGCTGGAAGAGGATCACAGAGACATCTCCCTTCTCTAGTTTGTTAGCATAAACGTCGGATTTCGCATCCAATCCTAACTTTTTGGGGTAAGTAAAGATTCTGCCTTTAAGCTTTGTTAGTGCTTTTTGTGGTGATAGTAAGGTAGAATTAGCACTGGTGGAGTCGTGGCTCCCAACGTCTATGGTTCTAAGTTGCAGACCTTGAGCAATTGTTTGTATTGGCTTAGCAAGTGGTGGATCTGCGTTGCTAGGACTGCCATTGTGGCAATCTGCATGTGGTATGTATAATTCAGAAGTTAAGGTACATATGTTGAGCTTTGTTACAGCTATGGGTTGAGCGTAGAATTATATGCTTTGCTGTGTATGCTCTTTGCTGTTATTATTGTGCATGTTTATAATATCAGCTGCTTGCATTTGAATACACGCATATTCAGCCGTTGGGCTCTGTTTCGCTAGCTATGCCTTATATTCGATCTGAGCGTACAAGGATACTGGCTTAAGGATGAGCGGGTAACTCCCGTATACCTTAAAGCTGGAGGCGTGCGGGTAACTCCCATCCCTCATCTCCCTGCTGGGACTGTTAGCCGCTATGGGCGGAGTGGGTAGCTCCCACACCTCATGAGTGGGCAACAACAGGTTGAGCTATTGTTGCATCTTGTGCAGTATACGTGAGACGAGTGGGTAGCTCCAATATACTCAGTATACATTCTGTGATTACTGTCTGTTAGTTGTTTGCTCTAGCTGTTGAGTTGTTGTTATCCAGCTGTCGAGTTGGTGATTTAAGATCTCTCAGTTTCCAGCTTTTGGTTGTACTTCGATCTCCTGCATAGCATCTGCATATTTTATCTATTGCTTTCTGTTTGCTGTTGTTGCTCTCCGTACTGGGGTTTGACCCCGAGGTCCTCTGGGGCTATGTGTTGTTGCCTGCTGGTTGTATAGATTTTCCAGGATTCACAGTTGGGTGTGGCTTTGATCCAGCTGGTGGTGCCCCAGGTGGTGGATAGAGTGTCCCAGTTACGTAGAGTATATTATGTACTAGTGCTGTCAGTCGGGGGATTCCCTGTGCTTTAGTTTCAATTCAGCTGTAGCGTTGCCATCTGTTGTATTGTTGCTAGTATTTGTATTGCTGTACTGTTGTATTTCGAAATGTAAACTGGGATTATTTTAAGTATTATGTTATTTTAAATTATCTGTTTTAACCCGTCAGGTCAAGCGAAAAATTTTAGCCACTTTTTATTTCTTCCGCTATGTTTTTCGTGGTTTATCTCTGAGTTGTGCACGAGTCCTCACACATATCCTCCTGTCGAGCTCTGTTTTGTTAGCTATGCCTTGTATTCGATTTGGGCATACCAGGATGCTGGGCTTAAGGATGAGCGGTAACTCACGTATACCTTAAAATTGGAGGCGCGCGGGTAACTCCCGTCCCTCATCTCCCTGCTGGGACTGTTAGCCGCTATCGGCAGAGTGGGTAGCTCCCACACCTCATGAGTGGG
>KV013394.1:186461-246977 GCA_001598015.1 Dorcoceras hygrometricum
GTAGCTTTGCTAGCTGTTGTATTGTTGCTTAGTACTTGTAATTGCTGTACTGTCGTATTTCGTAATGTAAACTGGGATTATTTTAAGTATGGCACTATTTAAATTATCTGTTTTAATCGTCAGGCCAAGCGAAAATTTTAAGCCACGTTTTTATTGCTTCCGCTATGTTTTTGCGTGGTTTATCTCTTAGTTGTGCATGAGGCCTGACATAAAGATGTGCCAAATAAACAATTTCAAGTATCATTATAGGAAATATTGTCATACACAGAGTTATTACATGATCCCTCGGCCAACACTTGGCTCGAAGGGCACCTAACTCTAACACATATTGTACGCTAAACATGACAAACTGATTCTTTTAGGCACTATCTGTAACGTCCCAATCAGGAAATTTTAATAAATAAACTATGAAGGTGCAAACTGAAATACAATGATTTATTCTGGACGCAATTGCAAATTCGTAAAATTTTCAGATCATGCACTATTTAACATCGGCTGATATACATATGTATATAGATGTGGATCTTATATATGTATATAAAAGGGAACAATTTATCCAGATTACATGAAATATGCTTTGAAGTAATTGGAATCGTTCGAAAACCGTGTCTAACAACATTTCAGATCACGAACTGGAAAACAGTTAAGAGCTTAAGAACGAAGTAGAAACTGGATAAAACCTTTCAAAATGATTTCATTCAGTTTACAACTATATATAAATAAAATAACTGAAACCGATTCATTACAAAATGAGTTATCCCAAGTCTAAACTGAACAAAAGTAGGTGAGCTGAAACAACATGGAAACGTATGTCTACAATACACACCCCCGATCTGATCCAACTCGCACCAACCAGCTTTGGCTAAATCTCATCACCTGCTCTTAGGAAAACTAGTGAGCCTAGAGGCTCAGAAAGCAAATCTAGAGATAGCAAAGGCAGGTAGTACATGCATAAAATAGCTTTTACTGTAACTGAAAGCTCGTAAGCTGATAGAACGCGAAAGATGAACAGCTCGGTAGCTGATAAAACTGTAAACTGGTAAACTGAAAACTGAGAAATCATAAACTGAACATGCTTGAAACATACTTAAAACATTTAAAAGCTTTACTGGTATTAAGTAAAGTAAGTTTGACATATACTTTTCTCATTACTATGGTTGTAAACAACCCTGTACTCTGTTCTTATTTCTATTGATTTATGACGCAGAAGCTCTCCGTAGGTTAGTCTCTTGAACAAGCTATCATCTGTATACAGGCTCTAGGGATGTAACGCTCCAGTTTTAATGATTGTCTCCACTGTACCGGCACTGTTCTTTCCAGCGTGTTTGTCCTCACTCACACGCATCCTGTGAAACTTCCCAGGGGGTTACCCATCCCAAAATTGTCCCAAGTCAAGCATGCTTAAATTCAGAGTTCTTAAGTGATTAGCTCTCGAAAAGAAGATGCACCTTGTTCGTATGAGTACTACAAATTAAATATAAAAAGCCTACCTCAAGTAACCTCAACTACATCTATAACTTTCCAGTCTCGTAATCCATCTTATTCCGATGTGGGATTGGTTCATTCATGTGCCCCTTCACCTAAAGCCTGCCAGAAACCGCTCATTGTCCGTGCAACCTCTTGGCACTGGCAATCACTTCCTGCCATCTTTTGAACTCCGGGCGTCACATGCCCACCAGCTTCCGCTTGGTTCATCCCCGAAGCACACCGTACTAAGAGAGGTCGGCTCTTATACCAACTGTAAAGCCAGATTATAATGACTGTCCCCACTGTACCGACACTGGTCTTTCCAGCGTATTTTGTCCTCACTCACACACACCCTGAGAAACTTCCCGGGGGTCACCCATCCCAAATTTTCCCAAGTCAAGCACGCTTAACTTTTGAGTACTTAACTGATGAGCTCCCGAAAATAAGATGCACCTTGTTTGTATGAGTAGCACCAATTAAATCTGATAATCCTACCTCAACTACATCTATAACTTCCCAGTCTCGTAATCCCTCTCATTCCGGTGTGGGATCGGTTCATTCATGTGCCCCTTCGCCTAGAATCCTGCCAGGAGCCACACATTGTCTGTGCAACCTCTTGGCATCGGCGATCACTCCCCGTCCTCTTTTGAGCCCCGGGCGTCACAGCGGAATCAATCCCAAACTATGTGAAGGGTATATAGTTCTTCAACCATAATCCTTATCCTTTCTATGAAGGGGCACACTGATTCGTCAGCCAACGTCCTCATCCTCCCTCTGGTGATCGTCTGCTATCTTTGCCATAGATCACTTTAAACATGAACTATACTTCCTTTAAAACTATATGATATATGACAGGGAAACTTCTGTCATTCCTCCTTTTTCACCTTGCCGTATATCATTAACACTTTTTCTCTGCTCAAATCTTCTTTAAACTGCTTTTCTCTGATCTGAATAAGATCGCATACATATATTATTTGATATTTTAGAACTCATTTAATTTTAGAAAGCGACTGGGAGTGCATCAGAGTTCAATGGAATAAGAAACTAGGATCAGCTCAGGCTATAGAAACAAGTAACGAAAACTAAAGAACTATCTCGTGAAATTGAGTATAACTGTGAGCTGGTCTGTGCGTCGATCAACCCTGGGTTAGTTTTCATAGAACGATCCGAGCTGGATGATTGGATGCTTATAAATTGTTTTCGCAAGCTATTCTGGGTAATCTAAGCTGGATATCCTGAGTTGGTAGCGAAGCGACACCGTTTTGGAGAAACCAGCTTAGGCGTGATTTGGTAGTACTGTGCGGACCGGCCTGGTTCGAGGGTTTAGTATAAACCGGCACGGTTCATTGGTATAAGCTTAGGCAAGAGCTGAAAGTGTGCGAGCTGGTCTTCTTGCACGTGATCTGGTTGGTCCGAGCTGGAGAGCGGTGAAACGTCATTTAACGATATTAGCTTAGACGCTATCTAGATGGTATGCATGAGCTGGCCAAGGCGTAATCTGTTCACTAGCTGTGATCTATTGCTACCGAGTACGTTGTGATCTGTTTGGACATAGCAGACGGGGTGTGAGATCTGTTCTGGTAGCACAAACTGGATGACGTATACCAGCTGGGAGAGAACACGGTGTGCTGGTTTATGTCTGAGCTGGTATCGGTTTGGGTCCTGAGCTGATAGTGGCTATTATTCACCAGATCGCGGGAGGCTTAAGCCATATAAATAGAGGACTTTGACCTTATACACTCCAACACTTAGAATATTTCTCTATCATAAACATACTCTCTACTATAGCGAAACCCTTACTGTTCACCGAACCTTATTTCCTCCGATTCTCGATGGTAGGCGACGCAACTTTGGGCAAGGTTGGTAGCGTTGAATTCCCCTTTCCCAGACGCTTCTTCCTATACACCTTTCGAAGGCTTTGGTGGGCTAGAAGAGTGAACGCAAAGGAGCTACAGTGTGTTATTGATTTGTATTCCGGTCGATTGGGTCTTCTGTTCAGGTTTCAGATCTGAGTTGTTCGGGACTAGTGTTGTGTTAATAGTAGCACATAAGCTAAGGTACGGATGTGAGATTATATTTACAGCTTTGAGATAGGCTTGTGTATAAATGAGCATGTGCTGTTATGTTGAGCAGTGTTATGCTGTTGGTTCTATGATATTGCTTGCATTTGTTCTGTTGTGTGATATCTTGCAAGCTGTTCTTATGCATACACGCATGACATGTTTTTACGCTCTGTTCCTTGTGATCCTGTGCCAGCAGCCTGCTGTGAGAACCTATCATTTGTTGTATTTCGCTGTTGAGCTAACCCGTGTTAACAGGATACGTGTGATTGAGCGACTGGGTAGCTCCCATTCTCTCACATGTACTATGGCCTTTGATGTTCTAGCTTTTTGCTGGTACTGTGTGTGATTGAGCGGCTGGGTAGCTCCCATTCTCTCACATGAGTTGCGGCCATCCCTGTTAATTATCGTATCTAGTACTGTGTGTGATCGAGCGACCGGGTAATTCCCATTCTCTCACACATCCGGTGACCACTCCTACTTCTCATGTCCAGCTGTGTATAGTTCCTTTGGAATTCCTTGACCCTCCTGTTCTCATGAATCGCGTAACATTTATAACTCGTTCTATCTACCTGTTGTTTTATGTTTCTCTTCTTACTGGGGTTTGACCCCGTCCCTTTGGGGCTGTCTGGTTCGTTATATGCCATTCAGGTTTTCCAGGTTATTCAGCTGGTCGAGGAGGTGAGTCAGCTGGTGATGCCCCCAGAGGTTGAAAAGAGTGTCCCATATATATACCAGCTGTATTTCGTAGTTGTTGTGTACAGCTTTTGGTTGTTGTAAAACCAATATTTTGAGTATAAGTGTATTTTGAAATTATGTTTTCTAAGTTATGCCAAAACGAAAAATCTTAGCCACTTTGTAAAGGCTTCCGCAATTGATTTGCGTGTTTAATCTCTGTTTTTATGCATCGGGCCTGAGATTTTGGTGTCAGAGCTTAAACTGGGATAAGCTCGAATTCTTTTGATCACATTTTAGTCTAGGCACTGTGTTGCTTGTTGTGAGTGCTTGACTAGGTGTTTTATTGCTGTGTGATCTTATCGTCTTAGTGATTTCGTAGATGCCGCCTAGACGTTGGGATAGAGCTACAAGGAAGATCGCGATAGAATCTGAGGCTTAGAATGAGGAGTTGGAGCGTAGTATTCCTGTTCGTAGGCACGCTAGACAGGTTGATGACGAGGTGGATGTGTTGGCAGCCCGTGTAGATGAAATGGAACTGATTATGGTGAGTTTTCAGCGGATGAATCCTCAAACTTTCAATGGTGACGAGTCTAGTTCAGATGCCGAGTCCTGGTTGCAGCACATCACAGGACTGTTTGATCGAGTTCGATATGAAGATGAGCGTAGACTGAGTTTAGCGACCTTTCAACCGAGGAAGAATGCCGAGCGCTGGTGGAGAGGTGCTTCAATGGCTCTTGAGCAGACTGGTGTGAGGATAACTTGGAACAATTTTTGTACTGCTTTCCACAGGGAGTACATTCTGGAGTCCTACGTTAATGCCCGGGAGCGCGAGTTCGATAACTTGGTTCAGGGAACCATGTCTGTGGGGGAGTATGCTAGAAAGTTTTCTTCTCTCCTTGCCTACGTTCCTCATGTGTCCGGTCGTGAGAGAGAGAAGATAAACAGGTTCTTGGAAGGGCTGAATGAAGATCTTTATTCTTTGGTGTTGGAAAGTTCACCTACTAGCTATGCGGATGCGGTGGACAAAGCGATGGATATCGAAGAAGGGTTACAGAACCGCAGGTCTTGGGTTCGGCCACAAGCTTCTCAAGGTACTTGTCCCAATGTTCCAGGGGCGCAACCTCCCCAACCTTCTCAGGCATCCCAGCAGCCCCAATAGTCATTCCTACAATCTAGACGTCATAGGTTCAGGCCTCGTGGCCAATAGTTTAAGAATAAGTCAGGTTTCAGTTCCTTCGGTTTCTGGAAATTCGAGCAGTAGTAGTCCCTGATCTACCTTCTGTGGGCAATGTGGAGGAAGACATCCATCTATGCAGTGTACGGGGGTTCAGGGTGTTTGCAATCTTTGCGGGCAGTACGGACATTATGCGAGAGTATGTCCTTTGGTTGGATCTCATCACACCGCTGCCCCACCTCAGGGTCGTTCAAGAGAATCTTCTCGAGGTTGTTCTTTCCCCGTTCAGCAGCGGAGGATGGGGGAAACTCAGAACATGTCATCCCAGTAGTCGCTCCTTCACGTTTTGGACAGTATTCCAAACCTCATTTCTCGGGACCTCAGCAGGCACAAGTAAAGCCATGACCAGGGAGCAAGCAAACGGCATTCCTGTACGAGTGATCTCAAGTACCTGTACTATTTTTGACTTTCCAGCACGTGTGTTGTTTGATACTGGAGAATCACATTCATTCGTAGCTGATGTTATTATTGAGGATGGTTTGCATACCAACTGTTTGCATGATGTTGTTTCTGTTACGACTCTTGCCGGCACGAGCCTGTTCTCCCAAGAGATGGTGTCGAATGGCATACTTAGGTTTGGCGAGAATGTGCTGATAGCCAATTTGATTCGGTTAGTTATGTGACATTTCAATTGTATAGTGGGAATGGACGTGTTGTCTAGTTTTATGGCCACTGTGGATTGTTTCCATGATTCCGATTCAAGGATTCCGTTGATCTCTGCTATGGTGATTTTTGGCCTATTGTCGTTGGAGAATGTAGGGTTCATGATTTATGCTTTGGACGCATCCTCGAAGTCATGTGTGGAGCTTAGTGACATCCCCGTCGCTCGTGATTTCCCTGATGAGTTTCCAACTGGTTTCCCTCCGAGGAGAGAGATTGATTTCAGCATTGAATTGGTGCTTGGTACAGCTCCTATTTCATGAACCCCGTATCGCCTAGAACCAGCCGAGTTGAGAGAGCTGAAGGTACAGCTTAGCGATTTGTTGGAGAAAGACTTTATTCGGCCAAGCATGTCACCGTGGGGAGATCCTATTCTGTTTGTGAAGAAGAAAGACGGTTCGATGAGGATTTGCATCAAATTTCGGCAACTGAATAAAGCTACTATGAAGAATAAGTACCCGTTATCGGGGATCGGAGATTTATTTGATCAGCTTCAAGGTTCAGCCATGTATTCTAAGATCAATTTGCATTCAGGCTATCACCAGTTGCGAATTCGAGATGAAGATGTTGTGAAAACTGCATTTCGGACGATGTATGGGCATTACGAGTTCTTGGTTATGCCATTTGGTTTAACTAATGCCCCGTAAGTTTTCATGGACTTAATGAACCGAGTCTTCAGAGAGTTCATCGATCAGTTCGTGATTGTTTTCATCGATGACATTTTGGTCTACCCGAAGACTCTGATGCAGCATAAAGAGCACCTAAGGCTAGTCCTCCAAACACTTCGAGACTCGCAGTTGTATGCCAAGTTCTCTAAATGTGAGTTTTGGTTGGATAAAGTGGTGTTTCTGGGTCATGTCATTTTGGCTGAAGGATTATCCGTTGACCCCATTAAGGTAGAGGCTCTAGTGAACTGGGAACATCCCAAGAACGTCTCGGAGATTCGTAGCTTTCTGGGATTGGTTAGCTATTATCGACGCTTCATTGAGGGATTCTCTACTATAGCTAAGCCTATGATGCAACTGACCCAGAAGGACAAGAGGTTTGTTTGTACGGAGGAATGCGAGAACAAATTTCAACTTCTCAAAGACAAGCTAACTTCAGCGGCGGTGTTAGTTTTACCTTCAGGTTCAGGAGGTTTTATGGTATGTTCTGACGCTTCTCTTGGTGGATTGGGTTGCATTTTGATGCAACATGGTCGAGTCATGCGTATGCTTCCTGTACTTTGAAACCCCATGAGACTTGGTACCCAGTTCAAGACTTGGAGTTGGAGACCGTTGTCTTTGCTCTGAAGATTTGGCGCCACTATCTTTATGACGAACAGTTTGTGGTGTATACTGACCACAGGAGTCTTCAATACATCTTCTCCCAGTCCGACTTGAATATGAGGCAGCGCAGATAGATGGAGCTGCTTAAATATTTCAATTGCGAGATTTAGTATCAGCCTGAGAAAGTAAATGTAGTTGCTGATGCGCTTAGCTGGAAAGCTCAAGTGTCGATTCTTGTATCACTAAATATCTCTAAGGTCCATAAGCATCTGAGCACTACTGGTTGGCGTTTCTACCCAGGTGATGAGTACGTTGTGGTGTCATCTTTTCAAGTCAAGCCACAGATTGTTTCGGACATCAGGGCAGCCCAGAGAACTAACCCATATATCCATGAACTGAAGTTGAAGAGTCAAGCTGGACAGCATGAGGATTACTCTGTCGCATCTTATGGTTTTTTGAGGTTTCGGGGCAGGTTGGTTATGCCTAACCTTATTGATTTGAGGGAAATTATCTTAAGGTAAGCTCACTGCAGTCGACATAGTGTCCGCCATGGTGCAAGGAAGATGTACCATACCTTGAAACCGCATTATTGGTGGGCAAGATTGAAGAAAGATATTTCTGAATTTGTCACTCGTTGTCTGAATTGTCAGCAAATTAAAGCAGAAAGGATGAAACATGGTGGACTATTGCAGAGTTTAGAGGTGCCCCAATGGAATTGGGAGCATGTAGCTATGGATTTTGTGACCGATTTGCCTCGTTCAAGCCGAGGATGTGATGCTGTTTGGGTAGTGATTGACAGACTTTCAAAATCAGTTCACTTCATTCCTTACAAAATGATGAATTCTTTGAAGAAAATGCCAAAACTGTACATCGATTTCATAGTTCGATTGCATGGACTGCCTGTATCTGTCAGGTCCCGTGCTAATCACTCAAGATTAACGCACAAACAAGCACATAATCACATAAGCGTAAAAATCGGGCTTAAAAATTTCGAAATAACTTTGTGCTAATCACTCAAGATTAACGCACAAACAAGCACATAATCACATAAGCGTAAAAATCGGGCTTAAAAATTTTCGAAATAACTTGGGCCTGAACTCAAATCGTCATTCAAAATATCAATAATCGAAATACGAGTTAAATCAAACTCAAGCAAAACAGGTAACATAAAATCCCAAATAAGATACAGATCCCCATATACAAATAAACACAGGGCATCCCCTGATTCAATACATAATACAATATATAACTAGGACTCAAGGGAATGGGGATCGACCAGCTGGCGCTCCACTCGGTCCAGCTTGGTTACCTAAAGATCCTGCAAATGGGTAACACAGACCCAAAAGACACAAAAGCAGGAAAATAAATACGAGGTCAAGCCTCAGTACGAAGAGCCATCAAAACAGCAAATCATGCAACATGCTATAAATCAATGCTATGAAATGCATGAGGCTATCAAGGAATCGGAAATCAAGACCAGTGTATCAACTGGCAAATCATCTGAAGTCGAGCCTCTATACCCACATAGTATATCAACCAGGGAATCATCGGTCCGTGATCTTCAGGGCCCGTCAGCCCATCACAGATCGATAGTAGACACTCGAATCCGTAAGTCACCACTCCGATGATAGCGTTGGACTTTTCAGGCACGACACATCTGTCGGCCAGTCACAACGTGGCTCTAAATCGGGACATCAATCAATCAATCTGGCTCAAGATGTATGCATGAATTCCATTCAATAATTAAAATGCTTACAGTAACAATACGTGAAAACAGAACATCAATAACCAAATCAGGTAAAATCTGTTCACGTAATTGAGCCATCAATTCAACACAGAATTCATAACACGAAATATAGCCATGTACACGTTCAAAACTGTTAGAGCTGCTCAATTCGTACCTCTAATAGCGTTAATCTACCTCAACAGATTTCTCAAAGGCACGGCAGAACTCAGCCTAAGCAAACCAGCTTTCTCCTGACCTCCTCAACCTCGACAGAAGCTATCCTGCGCCTTAAAGCTTCCAGAAGAACCAAATAACATACGGTTCAGATCTCACGAAAATCTTCGAACAAACAGGTTCTTCGCGCTTCTCTCCAATGCCGACTCAGGCCTCCTTGCAAGTATCAATCGAAAGAGCAACTCAAGAAGAATCCAGCGCCACTAATATCGTTCAAAACAACGGCTGGAATCGACAGAAATCTAGGGAAGAAATGTTCGGGTGAACAGTAGCTGTCGAGGGTTTCGAAGATGAAGATAAGAAATATCAGGTGGAAAAATAATCTAAGTGTTGCTCAACACTTGCATATAAATCTCCATACAACAGCTGTTGTTTCCCCTAAACCAGTCGTCAGGTAATGATACAGTAGAGATCTTACAACTGAAACAGCTTTTCCCTTCAATCGAATCAGTTGATACAATCAAACGTTGCACTACACAGCAAGACATCAAACGGACGCCGTACCAACTAATCAAAATGAAGTCGCAGCGCTCCAACAGCTGAATCTAAAATAATATCAAAATGATGTAGCATCACTTCCTCAGCTGCCAGCAGATCTCTCTATCCCATCGACCATCAGCTGAACATGCTAGCTATCTCAAACGACGTCATCGAGGAACACGTCACCATCGCTGTCAACGGCTGATGACCAACACAACCAACAGCTGACACAAAGCGTTACACCCCAAACGCTGTCGTTCCAACTTATCCAAACGACGTAGTTTCGTTACCCGCTAACAAAGGTAAAACGACATCGTCTCAATACCAGCAGCTGGTCACTCAAACCAACAGCTGATCACTCTACTGAATCAACTCCCTTGCCAAGGAAATGGCTGATTAGCGCTAGAACATCAGCAGTCAACTCCTCAGGGTTGACCAACACGTGGCGTCATCTCGTTCAATCTCACGCCCGCGCAACAACTACCAACAAATTCTTCTCCAGCTGAATGCTCATGCAACTCACTGCTGACTTAATCACGTAATATCTCACAACTGATCATACTACTACTGAAATACCAACAGTTGAATTGCCCGCAAGCCTTCGCATGAAAAATGTTGCTGGCTTTACATCTCCCAGCGATAAACCATACTGCTGGAACACTACTGGGATCATTTCCCGCTAGCAAAATGCAACTGCTGAACTCCAATTCCTCAAAAATCCAAAATTCGAAATCCCTAAAATCTCGTGACTAATCCTAAGAAAAACTGATTAATCACTATTCGAATTTCTCAATCCTCATAGTATTTATAGTTTCAGACCAAGATCCGAGGTTCAGTTCCAGATTTTGGAAGAGTTTACAAGCAGCCTTAGGCACCATATTGTCTATGAGTACAGCCCATCATCCCCAAAACGATGGCCAATCTGAGAGGACTATACAAACCTTGGAGGATATTCTATGAGCTGTTGTGATGGATTTCAGTGGTAGTTGCAGATTTTGGAAGAGTTTACAAGCAGCCTTAGGCACCATATTGTCTATGAGTACAGCCCATCATCCCCAAAACGATGGCCAATCTGAGAGGACTATACAAACCTTGGAGGATATTCTATGAGCTGTTGTGATGGATTTCAGTGGTAGTTGGTAGGATTCCTTATCACTGGTGGAATTTTCGTACAATATCAGCTACCAAGTAACGATTCGAATGTCACTGTTCAAAGAATTGTACGGTAGGAAGTGCAGGTTGCCAATTTGTTGGGAAGAAGTGGGGGAGAAGCAACTGTCATCACATGAATTTATGCAGCAAATGAAGGATCAAGTGGATCTAATTAGACAGCGTATGAAGGCTGCACAACAACGCCAATTAGTTATGCAAACCGGAGGTCGGCCTTTTGAGTTTCAGGTTGGTCATCGAGTGTTCCTGAAGGTTTCTCCTTTTATAAATGTTATGAGATTTGGACACAAGGGAAAGTTAGCTCCTCGTTACGTTGGACCTTTTGAAATTGTGGAAAGAATCGGTCTTTTGGCTTATCGTTTTTTGTTGGACAGGAAGGAGAAACAGCTCAGGAACAAGATTGTTCCCTTAGTGATGTCCAGTGAAGCAAGCATGGCAGGGAAGAAGTTACGTGGGAGTTAGAGGAGAAGATGCAGGATGAGTGGCCTCATTTGTTTCAGTATGCATCTTAATATCTTACATAGATAGAATTCTGGATGTTGTTTTCCCAGTTACCTTAATTCCTGGTTAGTAGTCGTTCTGTGATTTTTAGAACTGTTGTGCGTATTCAGTTTTGCGTGTTCTCAGTCTTGGTGTTGGTTACGTTCGATTTTGAGGACAAAATCTTGTTTTAGTGGGTGAGAAATGTGAGCTGGTCTATGCGTGGATCAAACCTGGGTTAGTTTTCATAGAACCATCCGAGTTGGATGGTTGGATGCTTATAATTGTTTTCGTAAGCTATTCCGGGTACTCTAAGTTGGATATCCTGAGCTGGTAGCGAAGCGACGTCGTTTTTTGGAGAAACCAGCTTAGAGGGGTGCGATCTGGTAGTACTGCGTGGACCGGCCTGGTTCGAGGATTTAGTATAGATCGACACGGATCATGGTTATCAGCTTAGGCAAGATCGGAAAGTGTGCGAGCTGGTCTTCTTGTGCGTGATCTAGTTTCTCCGAGCTGGAGAGCGGTGCGACATCGTTTAACGATATTAGCTTAGACGCTAGCTGGATGGTACGCGTGAGCTGTCCAAGGCTTAACCTATTCCCTAACTGTGATCTGTTGCTACCGAGTACGTTGTGATCTGATTGGAGATAGCAGATCGAGTGTGTGATCTGTTCTGTTAGCGCAAACTGGATGACGTATACCAGCTGGGAGAGAACACGGTTTTGTTGGTTTATGTCTGAGCCTGTATCGGTTTGGGCCCTGAGCTGATAGTGGCTACTATTCACCAGATCGCGGGAGACTTAAACCATATAAATAGAGGACTTTGACTGTCAGGCCCGGTGCACAAATCATAGATCAACCATGCAATATACAAAGGCGGAAGCATTTAAAAAGTGGCTAAAAATTTTTCGCTTCGGTTTGACTGAGAAAATATAATTTAAAAATACACTTGTACTCAAAATATTGGTTTTACAACAACCCAAAATCTGAACACCAGTAGCTGCATAAAACAAATACAAGCGTCGAGTGTCTCCCAAACAACAAAATCAAATTAGCAATAGAACGTCAACACGGGACATTCCCCGGCGACGACTCTAATACATAATTATAAAATATAAGTAACTGGGACACTCTATCCACCTCTCGGGGAACCACCAGCTGAGTCATCTCCACGACCAGTTGAGAAACCTGGATAACCTGAACAACACACAAGCAACCAAAACAACCAGGCCCAGAGGGACAAGGGTCAAACCCCAGTACGGAGAGCAATACAAACAGCTAATAGAAAGCAACAGATCAAAATGCACGTGCTATGCATGAGATAGCAAGATGCAAATGAAAAAGCCAAAAACGAATCAGAAAGCCAAAGGAGCTCAAGGACCAACTCAGCAGCTGTCAACAGATCGAACAAATCATAGTGGCCACGAAGCATGTGAGAGCGTGGTTGCTGTCCACTCGTCTCAAAACACTGTACAGAGCATAAAAAAATCACTCAACCTGCTGTTGCCAAAGCTCATGAGAGCGTGGTAACTATCGACTCGTCTCATAGAGGCTAACAACTGAACCAGCAGGGAGATGAGGAGCACGGTATTGCCGCTCGTCCTCAAAACAGCATCCTGGTACACACAGGTTAGTACAACAACAAATGACTAACAGATATGAGCTCAACAGGAAAGATGCGTGTATGCAATTACAACAGCGTGCAACAACCAGCACAGAGCAAGGTAAACAACTAATAGCACTATAGCATACACTGCACAACACACCAGCAAGCATACATATATACCCATGCTCATCCAAAAGCTGTAATACTAGCTCAAATCCGTACCTTCAGTTCCTGTGCAACAATTACCACAACAAAAGTCCCGAGTAACTCAGATCTGCCACCTGGTTGGCCAAACAACAACAACCAGCTCAGGGATATTACGCACAGAAACACAAACTGGGAGCCACCAGCTCAACCCATCTCTACCGTACATTTCTAACACGATAACTAGCTCTAAACGAAGCACAAGGTAGGATCTAGTACTTCTCAAAGCACTACCTGAACAGAAAAACCAATCTGCCAGTATACGAACAACGACGCACTGTAGCTTCTTCGCGTTCACTCTTGAGGCTTTCCAAAGCCTTTAAAAGACGTAGCAATGGAAGTGTCTTGGCAAGGGTAACTCAACGCTACCAACCTTGCCCAAAGTTATGTCGTCTACCACCGAGAATCGGGGGAAATCAACCACGGTGAACAGTAACTAGGGCTCTAAGACGAACGGGGATATCGAGCTCACGAGAGGAATATCTTCTAAGTGTTGGGAAATAATTGCGAGACCACAGTCAAAGTCCTATATTTAAAATAACTTAAGTCCCCCAGATCTGATGAACACTAGCCAACAACACCCAGGCTCACAGCTGGTACCAATTTAGATCTAGCGCTATACCAGATTTGACTCCTCTAAACTATACTTACTCGCGAAAGACGTCGCAGAAGAGTCAAACATATTTGAGCATCTATCGAACCAATCAGCTCTTGATTCCAACAGATCTCACCACGTAGACAGATCGCTCTACTCAGTACTTCCTACCAGTGTCAAAGCTGATATTGTCAAATGATGTCGCATCGCATCAACTCTGGACAACTCCTTGCGTGCATATAAACCAAGTCATTTCTCAAAACGGCGTCGCGCCGTACTCCCACTCGGGATGACCAGTCAATGCATAAGAAGACCAGCTCGCACACTATCAGCTCTCGCCTAAGCTGATACCCATGAACCGTACCGGTCCGCATAGTACTACTATATTTCACCCTCAAATCTGGTTTCACCCAGAATGGCGCGCTCCACTATAACTCAAATTATCCAACTTAACGCTCCCAGAATAACTCGCGACATGATTCTTGATTGCTCAACCAACCAGATTTGACAGTTCTACGAACCAGATCAGAGCTATTTCACGCACAAACGAACTAGCCTTCTTAAAGTCTAATCCAACACCCGATTAATTTTCCAAATTAATAATTAGCGATTCAGATCTCACGTTGACCTTATACACTCCAAAACTTAGACTATTTCTCTCTCATGAACTTACTCTCTACTATAGCGAAACCCTTACTATTCACCGAACCTTATCTCCTCTGATTCCCGACGGTAGACGATGCAGCTTTGAGCAAGGTTGGTAGCGTTGAATTTCCCTTTCCAAGAAGCTTCTTCCTATACATCTTTCAAGTATTTGGTGGGCTAGAAGAGTGAACGTGAAGGAGATACAGTGTGTTATCGGTTCGTATTCTGACAGAATGGATCTTCTGTTCAGGTTTCAGATCTGAGTTGTTCGGGACTAGTGTTGTGGTAATTGTAGCACAGAAGCTAAGGTATGGATGTAAGCTTATATTTACAACTTTGAGATAAGCTTGTGTATAAATGAGTATGTGCTGTTATGTTGAGCCGTGTGTATGCTGTTGGTTCTAGGCTATTGTTTGCATCTGTTCTGTTGTGTGATATCTTGCAAGCTGTTCTTATGCATACACACATGACATGTTTCTACGCTCTGTTCCTTGTGATCCTGTGCTAGCAGCTTGCTGTGAGAACCTATGATTTGTTTTCTTTCACTGTTGAGCTAACCCGTGTTGACAGGATGTGTGTGATTGAGCGACTGGGTAGCTCCCATTCTCTCACATGTACTATGGAATTTTCTGTTCTAGATTGTTGCTGGTACTGCGTGTGATTGAGCGGCTGGGTAGCTCCCATTCTCTCACATGAGTTGTGGCAATCCCTGTTCTTTATCATATCTGGTACTGTGTGTGATCGAGCGGCCGTGTAATTCCCATTGTATCACACGTCTGGTGACCACTCCTACTTCTGATGTACAGCTGTGTATAGTTCCTCTGGAATTCCTTGACCCTCCTGTTCTCATGCATCGCATAACATTTATAACCCGTTCTATCTACCTGCTGTTTTATGTTGCTATCCGTACTGAGGTTTGACCCCGTCCCTTTGGGGCTGTCTGATTTGTTATGTGCCATTTAGGTTTTCTAGGTTATTCAGCTGGCCGAGGAGGTGAGTCAGCTGTGATGCCCCTGAGGTTGAATAGAGTGTCTTATCTAGATATGTATTGGTGTTGTTACCGGGGAATGCCCTATGCTACTGTTGCAAATAGATTTGGTTTTCTGTCGGCTTTGTATGCTAGTACCTGCTGTATTTCGTAGCTGTTGTGTACAACTTTTGGTTGTTGTAAAACCAATATTTTGAGTATAAGTGTATTTTGAAATTATGTTTTCTAAGTCAGGCCAAAACGAAAAATTTTAGCCACTTTGTAAATGCTTCCGCAATTGATTTGCGTGTTTAATCTCGGGCCTGACAATAAATTCTAACAGATTAAAGTTATAATTCGGAATCAAAGCTAATGGAACGAAGAATTAAACTCAAGATTACAGTATCGGTCCATAGTGGACCTAAGCTTAATCTGATCAGCTTTAAGTAGAAAGTAGATCACGAGCGTAAAATAGCTCGGAATAGACAATCAGATATGGGCTTTTTGGTCAACTCAGATTAGGAAAAGTCAACACAACTTAACGAGGAGACTGGATTACGATGGTCAAACAAAGTCAACTCAGATTGGACAATGAAATTAGATCACGATTTTAGAACATCTCAAGGAAAGAAATAGATCGCGACTTAAACTTAGCTCAGGAAAATAAACAGATCGCGAACTTAATGTCAACTCAGGGAAATTCGCGAACTTATGATCAGCTGAGGAGAAATAAACAGATCATGAACTTAAGATCAGCTCAGAGGGAATAAACAGATCGCAAACTTAAGATCATCTCAGGGGAAATAAACAGGTCGCGACTTAAACTGGAACAGTTCGGAAATCAAATTATCAACTGAAATCACCGAACGAATCATACCAGATTAGAATAACAACAAGGTACTGAAAACACCTTGGAGAAGTTCGAAGATTAGCTAATCTTATCAGATCAGAACATAGTTCTAACTAGATCAGCTTTGCCTATCAGCTCAGAACTTAATCCTTGGCCATCCAGCACGAGTGTTGAAAAAACACTTTCGTACATCCCACAATTTTCAAGACGAAACTATCTCAAACTTTCGTAAAACATTTTCAGACAGTTTTTCTGAAACTAAACTCCAGCAAACCAATACTTCATCAAGAACTCATTTTTGCGTTTGAAAACGTTTGAAAATATAACGCCTAGATATTTTTTCCTATTAAAAATCCCATGCCTTAGTATTATTTTAACTTAATCTAATAGTTATATTGACTTCACTCTTGGATTTTTACCATATTAATTATCAAAATTATTTTATAATGAGTACCTTTTAAGAATTTTAGTGTAGGTGCTACGAGGCTGGAATGGAGACGATGGGAACATAGAGTTAAAATTATTTTTATAAAATTAATTTTTGAGGTCATTCTCAATGTTTTAGGAATTTTATAGTAGGAAAATTTTAAAAGATCAATTTTTCTAACCAAGTTTTAACCTCATATTTATCCAACATTTTCGAAATTTATACAAGGGAGGAAGATAGGATGCTTGGTAGCACTTTTATCAATTGAATAACAACCTTATCTATTATCATTTAAAAATTTAAAACACAACTTTTCCTTTCTTAAAATAAGACCTCAGCCTGCACACACACACACGCCACTCGATAGTTTAAGTAAAATGAGGAGCACCGTAGTTTTTTCTTTCATGTAGCGCCGCCTCTATTCTCCCCCGCCCCCCATTTAGCTCAGAGTTTTCCAAAGCAAAACCAACAGCTTTCCCGACATTCTCCACCTCTTCTAGTTTCGTGACACCGGTAGTAATTTTCTCAGCACAAGGTAAGTACAAATTTGTCAGGCCCGGTGCTCATAAACAGAGAATAAGCACACAATTAATGCAAAAATATGGAAGCTTAAAAGGTGGTTAATTTTTTTTTTCTTTGGCCTGAACAGAAAATATATCTTCAAAATACGCGCCTTCTCAAAATATCGACTTTGAATCAAAAGTCAACAGTAATAAAAGGCAACTCAGTAAAGCAGTATATGTATATAATCACAACAACAACATCGAATCCTCAAGATAACTACACAGGGCATCGCCTGGTAAATGACTCGATGAAAAATACATCTAAATACCTGGGAACTCAACATCCGTGGGGCTGCACCAGCTGACTCATCTATCGGACCAGCGGATCTGCCTGAAAATCCTGCATTGGCCAAACACACGGCCAAAGCAGCCCCAAGGGAAAACAAACGAGGTCAAACCTCAGTACAAAGAGCAACATAATATAGCAATCAAATACACGTGTAACATATCATGTAGTGCAATGCATGAGGGTTACCATGAATCATCGGTAATCAAGTCACAACGGCCAGCTAGAATCAACATCTATGTAAATAATCGAAATCAAAATCACAGCGACTCAGCAAGCAATCACGAGAAATACGCTGAATTTGTTATTGGAAGTTCGGAGCAAACTCTCCTACGTCTCCCCTTCTTCCACAATCGGGAAGGATTCCACTAGAAGGCTTTGATACAGCGACTCTTCGCTGCAACCCACTCCTACGACCCGCAGCCGCAAGAACTCCTAGCAACACCAATGCACACTAAGCCCGCAAGCTGTGTGTCTAAAAACACTTCTTTAACGCCTCAGTGAGAAAGGCTACACACACTTATTTAACGTCTCAGTGTGAAAGACAACTAGACTTGTTTAACGTCTCTGTCCAAAGACTACAATGGAGAGTTTTCAATTTTATTCACTCTGCTATTCTAATTAGCTCTGTCAAATATGTGTTAGTGAATCATGTGTGAGATGTACAGTGTATGCTCAATCTCTCGAAGATAAAATCTCACACGCTAGGAAGTGCTCCTGTCTGAGCTGATCATTCATTTTCTTCCCAGGTTGCGCTTCATTTTTTTGTGCGTCCTGGATTTTCACAACCCTCTCTCTCTTTATTTTTGTGCGCACCTTCAATCTGTGCATTGGCGCTTGAGATATAAAGCCTCATCTTCAGATTTTTCCGTTGGACACAAAGTTTTAGCCGTTCTGAAAAGTCTTCTGACATATTTGTACTTTGTGTCCTTTGGCTTTTAATGCGTTGCAGGATTTATTGACTTGAGCTCTTTTCATCGGCGCTTCTGCAGCCTTTTCTAACTTTGAGCTCTGTTTGCTTGTACCTGATGTGGACAAGACAAAACAAATCAGTTTGAACCAAATGATTTGGTCTTCGTATGTTTGTATTCAAACTTCTTTGTTCCTCTTAGATGGTCTGTTCAGATCTGGTTCCTCAGCTGGTGTCTTCCCAGCTGGTTGCTCTTCTGATCCGCTGTCGAGTTGCTCTGCTTCTGCGCCTCTTTTTTTCTGCAGCTTAGCTCGTTTAACCCAATCATTTCTCAGAGATGGTTGCTTCTCCGAGCTTGATTACCAACTTTTCTCCATTCCCAGCTGGTTTCTCTGCTCCGAGCTGGTCTCCTTTAGTTCAAGTTGGTTTGTCCTTAACCAGCTGGGCTCTATTCTTCTCGTCGAGAGCCTTGCTTGTCCGCTTGATCCATTCAAAAACGTCATCCAAACAATCAGCAAGCACACTGTTATAATAATCAATCCCATTTCATATGATGAATTTATTATTGCGCATAGTGATATGATCTGCACTTGATCACTGCGCTTGTCTATGCAACGGCACTTGAACACTGCACTTGTACTCTACACTTGATCTGCGCTTGAGCCGTTCTTTACTTCAACATTCTACGCTTGAACTCTGCTCCTCTAAAAATTTTGCGCTTGATCTCCGTGCCGCTCCTGCTCCAGGCTATTAAACCAGCTTGGTGATCCCTGCACTTCTGGAAGTAAACTGCTGTACCAGCTTGAGAGTCTCCTTACTGTTTCAGCTAGATATCTTCGACCAGTCCAGCTCAGGCGTCCCATCACTGTTCAAGTTTGGATATCTTCACGTCTACTTCAGTCTTATCAAGCTGCGCTTGTCACGTAGAGCGTTAGTACAATAGTAGCAGATTTTGTGTGAATCAAAACTTAGATTCTGATATGTATAAATAGATCCAACAATCTCCCCCTTTTTGATTTACACAAAATCTTAATAAACATATGAGGTATGTTTATGCTTCAAAATATTTCTCCCGCTTTCTGTGGGAATCAAAAAGGGTTTCTAAATCAAGTCCCCCCCTTAATATTTAAAACAAAACCCCCCCTAAACAGAGCATGGGGTTATTTTATTTTGAAAACGAAAGCATTTTTTCGAGGAACGACATTTTGTAAAAGCAAGTGCATGTGATTTTGAAAACCGAGTCTATGCCACTCAAAAGTTCTCATATATGTGGTGTGAGACCTGAAATTAATAAAAGATTAATTGCTGGATTAATCGGTTTTTGAGAAATTCTAGATGTTCGGAATTCTTTTTGGAGGTTTCCTTTGCATTTTCGGGTCAGAAATCACATTTAGAACAATTCTGGAAATTTTGGAATTTTCGAGTTTGAAAGCTGGTTTTACGAGAAATCTGAATTGTTGGTGAAATTTGTTCGGATTTTGTGAAATCTGGACGTTTGGTTTTGCGGAGAGTTTTGTAGCGAGCGAGATCAATACGCCGTCGTTTTTGTGAGATCTGGTTTTGTTCGTGAGAGGAATCTTCTATTGCTGGTTTAGCGCTTGCGAGAGATCTGGTAGCGCATTCGTGATTCAGACGTTGCCTTAGCGTGTTTTGTATCGGGTTGGATACGCTGTCGTTTGAATTAGTTGCTACGACGCCGTTTCGTAGGAGCAGGTGACGTAGTTGATGTCTTGTTGGTTTGTTCTCCAGATTTTGTGTGCGTTTAGTTCACCAGACGACAACGCTAGTCAAATTTCCTGTAGCGCGAGGTGAACGTCGTCGTTTTGGTTAAGGAATCCAGACGTTGGGGTTATGCGACGCCGTTAGATTTAATTTGGAACACGACATCTGGTACCAGCTTTTGGTTGTTAGGCAATCCAGGCGTTGGGTTAGAGACCAGCTGCTGCTTGTGTAAGACACCAGCTTTTGGGTTGAGGACCAGCCGTAAGCAGCGACCAGCCTTTGGGTTGTTTTGTAACTGCTGGTTGGGATTTAGTAGTGCATCGTCTGGTTTTGTCGGTGGATTTTTTAACCAGCTTTCACGTGTGTATATATATTGGAAGCTTTGGCCTTCAATTATTGAAACAGATTCCATACTTAGCAAGTTTTCTCCCAACTCCGTTCTTCCCTTCTAACCCTCGGGTTATTGTTCACCGTGAGCTTCTCCGGCGAATTCCCGTCGATTCCGGCCATCGTTTTTCACGTTCAAGTTAGCGTTGGACTCCTCTCGAAAAGATCTTTCATCTCATACCATTTTTGGAGGCTGTCGTTGGCTGGAGCAAAAGCACGAAGTTTCTGATTTAATTCGTGCGTTTGATGGGTGCAGGTAGCCTTTCGAATTAGCCTTGTAATCTTATTTCTAGCCTTTAATTAAGCTTCATGTTAAGTTTTATGGTTGAGATTATTTGCTGGTTTGAGTGATCAAATTTTCCAGCCGTGAGAAATGGTGTGTTGGCCGTGAATTTGTAGTAGCATTTTCCTGAAATCTGTTATGCGCGTTCTTAGCAGGCTTCGGCTGTTGTGGCTGTGTTTTTGGAAGGAAGATTTTGTGCAGGCCGTGACTTGATATGTTCCTTTGAGAAATCTTTTGGTAAAAATCATATTGGAAGGTACGGATTTGAGCTTGTAAAATCAGCGTGTTTATGGCTTGGATAGAATGGCTAATTGCTGAATTGTTCTGCCCTGTTTGTGGTGCTGGCTGAGAGTTATGCTGTGTATAATTGCCTGGTGTATTTGCTGTTATGCATATGATTTATGCTTGTTGATTGTCAAGCATGTTGCATACACTCATCGGCATGTTATTTCATCTCAGCTTCTGCAGCCATTGTTTTTCGTTGTTGTTGCTCTGTTTTCTTACCATGACGCGAGGGCGAGCGGCAATACTGCACTCTCATCTCCCTGCTGGGTTTGTTAGCCACCATGCGCCGAGTGGTTAACTACCACAGTTCATGGGCGATGCAACGGCAGGTTGAGTTGTTTGATGCATCTGGTATTCGGGTGTAGTGTCAAGGCGAGTGGCTCATTACCACACTTTGAACACACCCTGTGGCCACTATTGTTGCAGATTCCGTTGAGCTGTGCATTGAGTTCTTTAACTCCCTTCCTTGGTTGTAGCCTCCGGATGTTATTCCTGATCTCATGCATAGCATCTGCATTTTATTCTTGTTGTTTACTGCTGTTTTATAGTTGCTCTCCGTACTGAGGTTTGAACCCATGTCCCTCTGGGGCTTGATTGTTTTCCTTGGCAGTTTTGTTGTTCAGGTTATCCAGCTGGTCGTGGAGCTGACCCAGCTAGAGGTGCCCCAGGAGGTGGTTAGAGTATCCTAGTAGCGAATAGCATATATATATGTATCAGTATTGTTAGCCAGGGGATGCCCTGTGATTTTGTTGTAGTCTGTTATATTCGGTTGTGGTTGTTACCAGGTGTCTGATACATGTTATGCTGTATTGGTCGTTGGGGGCTTGTAGCCTTTGTTTTGTTGGTTTGTTGTTAAACTGGGATTACTTTGAGTATCTCACTATTTTAAATTATATTGTTTTTAACCGTCAGGGCAAAAGCAAAAATTTTACCCGCTTTTTAGTAGCTTTCGCTTGTGTTTATGTGATTTTACTCTGTTATGAGCACGAGGCCTGACATTTTTGGTATCAGAGCTTAATCTGGGATAAGCTCGATTTATTTGATCACACTTGAGTCTAGACACAGTGTCGTGTGTTGCATGTGCTTGACCTATGTGATTATGTGTTGCTTATTGTTGTGATATCTATGCTGTATTTGTTATCTGTTCCTTATCCGGTTGAGTGTATTCGTAGATGACGCCTAGACGTCGTGGTAGAGGTACGGGGCAGTTTGAGGAATCGGCAGGATATAACGAGGATCGGCGTAGTGCTCCTAGTCGTACTCGTAGTAGGCATGATGAGGAGGAGGAAGTTGGTGACTTGACTCCCCCTGTGGAGAGGATGGACGTGGTGATAGCGAGGTTTCAGAGGATGAACCCTTAGGTCTTCAATGGCGACGACTCGAGCAAGGATGTAGATTCGTAGCTTCGGAACATTACTGGCCTTTTTTATCGTGTCCAGTATGACAACGAGCTCCGGTTGAGTTTGGTGACCCTCCAGCTTAGGAAGGGTGCAGAGCATGGTGGCGAGGTGCTTCTAGTACTTTGTTGGAGACTGACGTTGGGATTACTTGGGACAACTTTTGCAAGACTTTTAGGCAGGAGTTTGTTCCTGAGTCTTATGTGAATGCCCGTGAGCGGGAGTTTGATCATCTGGAGCAGGGCTCGATGTCTGTCCGTGAGTATGCTCTAAGGTTTTCTTCTTTGTTGGCGTACGTTCCGCACGTTTCTGGCAGGGAGAGGGCCAAGAGGACCAGATTCTTAGAAGGTTTGAATGAGGAACTGTATCATATGGTGCTGACAAGCAAACCCAAGACTTATGCTGAAGCAGTTGATAATGCTATTGATATTGAGGAGGGTTTGAGGAGTCGTCGTGCTCGTAGGCAGTTGGTAGCGTAGGGTGGTCGTCCTGCTGTTCAGGGAACGCAGTCTTCACAGTCCTCCCAGTCAGCCCATCAGCCCCAGCAGCAGCAGCAGCCGCAGGTGGCACAACAGTCTGGCCGTCAGAGGTTTCAACCCCGTGGTCAACAGTTCAAGAAGAAGTCTGGTTCAGGTTCGTCTGGTTCAGGTAGCTCGAGTAGAAGTGGTTCTCGGGCTGAGTTCTGGGGTTTTTTTGGTGGCAAGCATCCTTATACCCAGTGTGTCGGTGTGCAGGGCTCCTGCAATCTTTGTGGTCAGTATGGGAATTTTTCTAGGGTGTGTCCGTCTGTGGGAACGCAGCAGGCCGCAGCCCCGTCTCAGGGTCATGGGGGACAGTCTAGGGGTCGTTCCCCTCAGTTTCAGCCGCCCAGGATTGGTGAGAATCCGTTCAGGCCGTTTCAGCAGCCTGGTCCGTCGTGATTCGGACAGTCGTCTTAGCCGTTCTATTCTGGACCTCAGCATGCTCAGGCCAACGTCATGACTAGGGAGCAGGCCGAGGAGATGCCGAACAGGGTGATCGTAGGTACTTGTCTTGTTTTTTATTTTCCTGCGCGTGTGTTGTTTGACACCGGGCATCGCATTATTTTATCTCGGATTCGTTTGTTATTGAGCATGGTCTGTGTACCATCCCTTTGTGCGATGTTGTTTCTGTTTCTACCCTTGGCGGTGTGAGCCTCGTTTCCCAGGAGGTTTTGTTAGATGGCGTGTTGTGGTTTGGTGAGCATGTGTTGTTGGAAAATTTGATCCATCTGATGTTGTGGGATTTTGATTGTATCGTTGGGATGGACGTGTTGTCCAATTATAGGGCCTCCGTGGATTTATTCCATGGGATTGTTCGTTTTAGGCCTTTGTCTGGCGAGAAGTGGGACTTCTACGGCCAGGATTCTCGATCGAATATCCCGTTAGTCTCAGCGATGGAGATGTTCAGCCTGTTGTCCTTAGGGAATGCTGGCTTCATGATCTATGCTTTGGATGCGTCTTCTTCTTCTCGCGTGCAACTTAGCGACGTTCCCGTGGTGCGACATTTTCCCGATGTGTTCCCGGAGGAGATTCCTGGTTTGGCGCCTGCGGAGTTGAGAGAACTCAAGGTGCAGTTGGACGATTTGCTGGAGAAAGGTTTTATCCGACCTAGCATGTCGCCGTGGGGAGTGCCCATTTTGTTTTTGAAGAAGAAGGAGGGCTCAATGCGGATGTGCATTGATTTCCGCCAGTTCAACAAAGCGACAGTTAAGAATAAGTACCCTTTACCCAGGATCGATGATCTGTTTGATCAGCTGCAAGGTTCTGCGGTGTTTTCGAAGATTGACTTGCGTTTCGGGTACCATCAGCTAAGAGTAAGAGATCAAGATGTCGCAAAGACTGCTTTTCGTACGATGTACGGACACTTTGGTTTCTGGTATGCCGTTTGGGTTGACCAAAGCGCCTGCAGTCTTTATGGATCTGATGAATCGGAATTTCAGAGAGTTCATAGATCAGTTCGTGATAGTGTTCATTGATGATATCTTGGTATATTCTAAGAATCCTTTGGAGCATAAGGAGCACCTGAGAATTGTCCTTCAGACGTTGCGAGACCAGCAGCTGTATGCTAAATTCTCCAAGTGCGAGTTTTGGCTGGATCGCGTCGTATTCTTGGGTCATGTTATTTCCGCCGAGGGGATTTCTGTGGATCCCAGTAAGGTTGATGCTTTTCTGAACTGGGAGCACCCAGGAATGTGTCGGAGATTCTCAGTTTCTTGGGTCTGGCTGGCTATTATCGTCTTTTCATTGAAGGATTTTTTCTAGCATAGCAAAACCGATGACTCAACTGACACAGAAGGACAAACGTTTTGTGTGGACTGAGCAATGTGAGAATGCATTTCAATTGCTCAAGGAGAAACTGACTACTGCACCTGTGTTGGCTCTGCCGTCTGGATCAGGTGGTTTCGTTGTTTGTTCTGATGCTTTGCTCAATGGATTGGGCTGTGTTTTGATGCAGAATGGTCGAGTCATTGTGTATGCTTCGCGACAGCTGAAACCGCATGAAACTCGTTATCCAGTCTTGGAGCTTGCAGCCGTGGTCTTTGCGTTAAAGATCTGGCGTCATTACCTGTATGGCGAGCAATTTGTGGTGTACTCGGACCAAAAAAGTTTGCAGTATCTATTTTTGCAGCCTGATTTGAATATGAGACAGCATCGTTGGATGGAGCTGCTAAAGGACTTTGATTGCGAGATCAAGTATCAGCCTGGGAAGTCGAACGTAGTGGCCGATGCTTTGAGCAGAAAGGCTAGTGAGATTCTTGCTTCGTTGTATATCTCTAAGGATCAGGAGCATCTTAATACTACTGGTTGGAGATTCTACCCGGCTGAAGATTGTGTTGTGGTTTCTTCTTTCCAAGTTGAGCCGTAGATTGTTTCGACTATTCGAGCAGCTCAAAGGACTGATCCTTCCATCCATGAGTTGAAGTTAAAGGTCAGGGCTGGAGAACTTGAAGATTATTCTGTTTCTTCTGATGGTTTCTTGAGGTTTCGTGGCAGGCTGGTTGTGCCTAACCTCATTGATTTGAAGAGGAGATCCTTCAGGAAGCGCATTGCAGCAGACATATTGTTCATCCTGGTGCATGGAAGATGTACCATGCGTTGAAGCCACACTTCTGGTGGGCTGGCCTAAACAGAGACGTTGCTGGATTCATTGCTCGATGTTTGAACTGTCAGATGGTTAAGGCCGAGAGAATTAGACCTGGTGGTCTGTTGCAGAGTTTAGAAGTGCCCCAATGGAATTGGGAGCACATAGCGATGGATTTCGTGACGCATATGCCTCGTTCCAGCAGAGGATGCGATGCTATTTGGGTGGATATCGACCAATTGTCAAAGTCTGCACATTTTATTCCCTACGGTACGACCTTTTCTTTGAAGAGAAAGGCAAAACTGTACGTGGATTTTGTGGTTAAACTGCACGGTGTGCCTGTTTAGATCGTTTCCGACCGAGACCCAAGGTTTACTTCCAGGTTTTGGAAGAGTTTGCAAGCAGCTTTGGGTACCAGATTGGCTATGAGCACCGCGTATCACCCCCAGACAGATGGCCAATCTGAGCGAACTATCAAGACATTGGAGGATATGTTACGAGCTGTTGTGTTGGATTTAGGAGGTAGCTGGCAAGACGCGTTGTCTTTAGTGGATTTTTCCTACAATAACAGCTATCAAGTGATGATTGGCATGGCGCCGTTTGAGGCTTTATACGGCAGTAAGTGCATATCGCCAGTATGTTGGGAAGAAGTGGGGGAGAAGCAGCTATCTGCCCCAGACTTTGTGCAGCAAATGAAGGATCATGTGGATCTAATTCGATAGCGGATGAAAGCTTCCCAGGATCGCCAAGCCAGTTATGCGAATAAGATGCGTCGACCTCTAGAGTTTCAGGTTGGTGATCAGGTATTTCTCAAAGTTTCTCCGTTTCGCAGTGTTATGCGCTTTGGACACAAGGAAAAGTTAGCCCCTCGTTACGTCGGACCGTATGAGATTGTAGAGAGGATGGCCCGTTAGCGTATCGGTTGTTGTTGCCTTAGGAATTATCTTCTCTGCATGATGTCTTTCATGTTTCCATGTTGAGGAAGTACGAGCCAGATCCGTCTCATGTGCTTAGAACTGACGAGGTTGAGCTAGATCAGACGTTGAGCTATCAGGAATATCCCTTGCAGATCCTAGGCAGAAAAGAGAAACAATTGAGGAATAAGACCATTCTGTTGGTGATGGTGCAATGGAGCAAGCATGGCAGGGAAGAATCAACATGGGAGCTGGAAGAAAAGATGCAGCGCGAGTGCCCGCATCTGTTTGAGTAGTCGTTGTGCTAGATTCCCAGTAGTTGTAGCTTTGGTTGTAATTCTTTCCTAGTTGTTGTTATCTGCTTGCTCAGTTATCTTGAACTCTTGGCCATGTGTTAGGCGAATTTTGGTGTTGTAATTCAGAATTGTTGTTTGATTTCGGGGACGAAATCCTTTTTAGTGGGGGAGAAATCAAATTTAGAACAATTCTAGAAATTTCGGAATTTTTGAGTTTGAAAGCTGGTTTTGCAAGAAATCTGAATTGTTGGTGAAATCTTTTCGGATTTTGTGAAATTTGGACGTTTGATGTTGCGGCGCGTTTTGTACCGAGCGAGATCAATACGCCGTCGTTTTGTGAGATCTGGTTTTGTTCTGAGAGGAATCTGCTATCGCTGGTTTAGCGCTTGCGAGAGATCCGGTAGCGCATTCGTGATTCAGACGTTGCCTTAGCGTGTTTTGTATCTGGTTGGATACGCTGTCGTTTGAATTAGTTGCTAATACGACATTTTGCAGGAGCAGGTGACGTAGGTGAAGTCTGGTTGGTTTGTTCACCAGACGTTGTGTGCGTTTAGTTCACCAGACGTCAACGCTAGTCAAAGTTCTTGTAGCGCCATGTGAACGTCGTCGTTTTGGTTAACGCTAAGGAATCCAGACGTTGGGGTTATGCGACACCGTTTGATTTAATTTGGAACGCGACGTCTGGTACCATCTTTTGGTTGTTAGGCAATCCAGGCGTTGGGTTAGCGACCAGCTGCTGCTTGTGTAAGACACCAGCTTTTGGGTTGAGGACCAGCCGTAAGCAGCGACCAGCCGTAGGGTTGTTTTGTAACTGCTGGTTGGGATTTTAGTAGTGCATCGTCTGGTTTTGTCAGTGGACTTTTTAACCAGCTTTCACGTGTGTATATATATTGGAAGCTTTGGCCATCAATTATTTAAACAGATTCCATACTTAGCAAATTTTCTCCCAACTTCGTTCTTCGCTTCTAACCCTCGGGTTACTGTTCACCGTGAGCTTCTCCGGCGAATTCCCGTCGATTTCGGCCACCGTTTTTCATGTTCGATGTAGCGTTGGACTCCTCTCAAAAAGCTCTTTCATCTCATACCATTTTTGGAGGCTGTCGTTGGCTGGAGAAAAAGCACGAAGTTGCTGCTTTAATTCGTGTGTTTGATGGGTGCAGGTAGCCATTAGAATTAGCCTTGTAATCTTGTTTGTAGCCTTGAATAAGCTTCCTGTTAAGTTGTATGGTTGATAGTAGTTGCTGTTTGAGTGATCAAATTTTGCAGCCGTGAGAAATGGTGTGTTGGCCGTGAGTTTGTATTAGCATTTTCCTGAAATCTGTTATGCGTGTGCTTAGCAGGCTTCGGCTGTTGTGGCTGTGTTTTTGGAAGGAAGATTTTGTGCAGGCCGTGACTTGCTACGTTCCTTTGAGAAAGATGTTGGTAAAATCAGATTGGAAGGTACGGATTTGAGCTTGTAAAATCAGCGTGTTTATGGCTTGGCTAGAATGGCTGATTGCTGAATTGTTCTGCCCTGTTTGTGTTGCTGGCCGAGAGTTATGCTGTGTATAATTGCCTGGTGCATTTGCTGTTATGCATATGATTTATGCTTGTTGATTGTCCAGCATGTTGCATACACTCATCGGCATGTTATTTCATCTCATCTTCTGCAGCCATTGTTTCGTTGTTGTTGCTATGTTTTCTTATCAGGATGCGAGGGCGAGCGGCAATACCGCACTCTCATCTCCCTACTGGGTTTGTTAGCCACCATGCGCCGAGTGGTTAACTACCACAGTTCATGGGCGAGACAACGGCAGGTTGAGTTATTTGATGCATCTGGTATTCGGGTGTAGTTTCAAGGCGAGTGGCTCATTACCACACTTTGAAAACACCCGTGGCCACTGCTGTTGCAGATTCCGTTGAGCTGTGCATTGAGTTCTTTGGCTCCCTTCCTTGGTTGTTGTGAGACCTGGAACTGCATAAGATTAATTTGGTTGGAATTAATCAGTTTTTAGATATTTCTGGTGGTTTAGATCTCTGTTTGTAAGTTTGGTTGGCATTTTCGGGTCAAATTTCACATTTTAAGCAATTTTGGAAGTTTTCGTAATTTTGGTGTTTTTCGGTAAAAGCTGGTTTTGTGGTGAAAGCTGGTCGGTGGCGAAAACCAGTCGTAGCGTGTAATTGTAATGCGGGAGATCAAACGCCGTCGTTTTAGTGAAATATGGTTGCGTTGTGTCAAGTGAAAGCTGGTAGCGTGTTTGTATCCAGTTGTTGCTTTATCTCGTTTGTTGAGGGCAAAACGACAGCGTTTAGATAAGTTGGTGCGACGTCGTTTTGGATGTTGTGTCTAGAATCAGCTGGTGGGATCTGTTCGCGTGTACCTGCTGGTTGTTCAGCCGATAGCAGATGTCTACGCGGGTCAGCGTTCCTGTAGCGCGAGGTTGATACGTCGTCGTTTTGTTAGCGCTAAGGGATCCAGTCGATGCGCGTATTTCGAATTCCAGATGTCAATGCCAGTCAACTCTTCTGTAGCTTGCGGCTGGTATTGTACGAGAGTTAGCGACCGGATTTGATGATGTGGCGAATGCGACGCCGTTTTAATTAGTTGCAACGCAGCGTTTTGATGTAACATCTGGTTCAAGTTTTGTATTATGAATCAGTCGCAGGAAGCGACCAGCTTTTGGTTAGTGATGCATCCAGTCGTCTGATTGTCCAGCTTTTGGTTGAGCACCAGTCGTAGGTAGTTTCCTACGACGTCGTTTTGTGTGTTTGGAATTATGCTTGCGGGGTTCGATCAGCTGATGGTTTGTTGGTGCCTGCTGGTTAAGTCGGTGGAATTTTAAATCAGATTTCAGCAGCTACGGGATTTATATATAGGAAGACTTGGTCTTCGATTGAGACATCAGATCCCATACTTAGAATAATTTCCTGACATTCTTCCTTTGTTTCTCAAACCCTAGAGCACTGTTCACCGTGAGCTTTTCCGGTGAATTCCCGTCGTTTTCGGCCATTGTTTGATTCGTGCGAGGTAGCGTTGGACTCCTCTCGAGAAGCTCTTCCTTTCTATACCATTCATGGAGGCTGTTGTTGTCTAGAGCGAGATCGCGAAGTTGCTGTCTTCGGCCGTGTGTTGCGTCGTTGAGGTAGAACTTCGAATTGTTGTTGAGATCTTAATATTAGGCTTTGTTTAAGCTTCCTGCTAGTGGTATTGTTGGAATCAGTAGCTGGTTGAGTGCAGAGTTTCTCGGGACCTTTGATTGTGGTAATTGTTCTAGGAATTAAGGTACGGATTGGAGCTTGTAATACAGCGATGTTATGGCTTGGATAATTTGTGAGATGGCTATTGCTGGCTGCTGTTTTGTGAGATGACTGTTGGTTATGCGGTGTATACGTGCTGATGCTATTATTGTTTCGCATATGTTTATATGCTTGTTATTCCATCATGTTGCATACACGTATTTGCATCTCCGTTCAGCTTTTGCAGCCATTGCTTCATTGTTGTTGTTCTGTTTACTTACCAGTATGCGAGGGCGAGCGGTGATTCCGCACTCTCATTTCCCCTATGCGCCGAGTGGCTAGCTACCACAGTTCATAGGTGGGGTTGTTGATGCATCTGGTAAGGGTGGGCGAGTAGGGGTGAGTGGGTAGCACCCACATGTCCTACACTCACTGTGGCCACATATTCTGTTGCAGATCCCGTTGAGTTGTTGTTTCCTTTCTCATGCACATCATCTGCATTTTATTCATACTGTTTACTGCTGTTTATAGTTGCTCTCCGTACTGGGGTTGACCCCATGTCCCTCTGGGGCTTGGTTGTTTTCCTTGTTGTGTTGTTTTCAGGAAACCCAGGTTTTACAGCTGGTCGTGGTTTTAGTCCAGCTGGTGGTGCCCCAGGAGGTAGTTAGAGTATCCCAGTGGCGTATAACATATTTATATGTATCAGTATTCTTAGCCAGGGGGATGCCCTGCGCTTTGTCGTTGTATCCAGTGGTTGGAGTCTGATACTTATTTACGTATGCTATATTTTTTGTGTTGTTTAGTGGTTTTTATAAACTGGGATATTTATTTTGAGTATCGTGGTATTTTAACGTATATGTTTTAAACCGTCAGGCCCAAACGCGAAAATTTTACCCGTTTTTTGATAGCCTCCGCATGTGTTTTGGTGTTTTTACTCTGTTTAGAGCATGAGGCCTGACATTTTTGGTATCAGAGCTTAAGCTAGGATAAGGTCAATTTCTTTGATCACACTCGAGTCTAGGCACAGTGTTGTGTGTTGCATGTGTTTGACTATGTGACTACGTGCTGCATATTTCTGTGTTATATGCTATCTATGTCGTATCTGTTCTATTTTGCTTGATCCTGTTGAGTGTTTTCATAGATGCCTCATTTTTGGTATCAGAGCTTAAGCTAGGATAAGGTCAATTTCTTTGATCACACTCGAGTCTAGGCACAGTGTTGTGTGTTGCATGTGTTTGACTATGTGACTACGTGCTGCATATTTCTGTGTTATATGCTATCTATGTCGTATCTGTTCTATTTTGCTTGATCCTGTTGAGTGTTTTCATAGATGCCTCCTAGACGTCGTGGTAGAGGTAGGGGGAAGTTTGAGGAATCAGCAGGACAGAATGAGGATAGGCGTAGTGCCCGTAGTCATACTCGTGTTAGCAACGAGGAGGAAGATGAGATTGCGGCACCTCCTGCGGAGAGGATGGATGTCGTGATAGAGTGGTTTCAGAGGATGAACTCTCCAGTCTTTAATGGTGATGAGTCCAGTGAGGATGCGGACTCGTGGCTCCGCAACATTATTGGTCTTTTCGGTCGGGTGCAGTATGATGATGATATTCGGCTGAGTTTAGCGACTCTTTTGCTTAGGAAGGCTGCAGAGCGTTGGTGGCGAGGTGCTTCGAGTATCTTGTTAGAGACCGGTGTTGGGATCTCTTGGGATAGTTTCTGCGAGACCTTCCGACAGGAGTATGTACCCGAGTCTTATGTGAACGCCCGAGAGCGGGAGTTCGACCATATGGAGCTGGGTTCTATGACTGTTTGGGAGTATTCTAGGAATTCTCTTCTCTGTTGGCATACGTTCCCCATGTCTCTGGCCGGGAGAGGGCCAATCGGACTCGATTTCTTGAGGGCTTCAATGAAGAGTTGTATCAGATGGTTTTGACTAGTAAGCCCAAGACTTACGCTGAGGCTGTGGACAGTGCCATCGACATTTAGGAAGGTTTGCGTAGTCTTCGTGATCGTAGGCAGCAGGCAGCGCCGGGTGGTCGTCCTGTTATTCAGGGAGCACAGTCTTAACAGTCCTTCCAGTCAGCCTATCAGCCCCAGCAGCAGCAGCAGCCACAGGTGGCTCAGCAGTCTGGCCTTCAGAGGTTTCGACCTCGAGGTCAGCAGTTCAAGAATAAGTTGGGTTCTGGCTCTTCTGGTTCAGGTAGTTCTAGTAGCATTGGATCTCGGACTGAATTTTGCGGCTTTTGCGGTGGAAAGCATCCTTCCACTCAGTGTGTTGGTGTGCAGGTCTCCTGCAACCTATGTGGTCAGTACGGGCATTTTGCCAGAGTGTGTCCGTCGGCTGGATCACAGCAGACCGTGGCCCAGCCTCAAGGTCGTGGAGGTCAGTCTAGGGGTCGTTCCCCTCAGTTTCCGCAGCCCCAATTGGGTGAGACTCAGTTTAGGCCGTTTCAACAGCTTGGTCCGTCGCGGTTCGGACAGTCGTCTCAGCCTTTATTCTCAGGACCCCAGCATGCTCAGGTTAACGCCATCACTAGGGAGCAGGCCGAGGAGACACCGAGTGGGATGATCGCAGGTACTTGCCTTGTTTTTGATTTTCCTGCACGTGTGTTGTTTGACACTGGTGCATCACATTTTTTCATCTCTGATTCTTTTATTATTGAGCATGGTTTGCATACCATTCCTTTGCGCGATGCTGTTTCTGTGTTTACCCCTGGCGGTGTGAGCCTGTTCTCCCAGGAGGTTTTGTTAGATGGCATTTTGAGATTTGGAGAGCATGTGTTGGTGGTAAATCAAATTCGTCTAATGTTGTGGGATTTCGACTACATTGTTGGGATGGACGTGTTGTCCAACTATAGGGCCTCTGTGGATTGTTTCCATGGGATTGTTCGTTTTAGGCCTTTGTCTGGCGAGAATTGGGACTTATACGGCCAGGATTATCGATCGAAGATCCCGTTAGTCTCAGCGATGGAGATGTTCAGTTTGTTGTCCTTAGGTAATGCTGGTTTCTTGATCTACACTTTGGATGCGTCTTTTTCTGCTCGTGTGCAGCTCAGTGACGTTCCCGTGGTGCGACATTTCCCTGATGTGTTCCCGAAGGAGATTCCTGGTTTTCCTTCGAGGCGAGAGATTGACTTCAGCTTTGAGCTGGTGCCTGGCACAGCTCCAATTTCTCGTGCCCCGTATCGTTTGGAGCCTGCGGAGTTGAGAGAACTCAAGGTGCAGTTGCACGATTTGCTGGAGAAAGGTTTCATCAGACCAAGCATGTCACCGTGGGGAGCGCCCATTTTGTTTGTGAAGAAGAAGGATGGCTCAATGCGGATGTGCATTGATTTCCGCTAACTGAATAAAGTGACAGTTAAGAACAAGTACCCTTTACCCAGGATCGATGATCTGTTTGATCAGCTGCAAGGTTCTGTGGTGTATTCAAAGATTGACTTGTGATCGGGGTACCACCAGCTGAGAGTAAGAGATCAAGATACGACATCTTAGTCTATTCGAAGACTCCTTTGGAGCACAAGGAGCATTTGCGTATTGTCCTTCAGACGCTGAGAAACCAGTAGTTGTATGCAAAGTTTTCCAAGTGCGAGTTCTGGTAGGATCGCATCGTATTCTTGGGACATGTGATTTCATCCGAGGGGATTTCGGTGGATCCTAGCAAGGTTGATGTCGTTCAGAACTGGGAGCGTCCCAGGAATGTTTCCGAGATTCGTAGTTTCTTGGGTCTAGCTGGCTATTATCGTCGCTTCATTGAGGGATTCTCAAGTATAGCAAAGCCGATGACTCAATTAACTCAGAAGGACAAGCGTTTTGTTTGGACTGAGCAGTGCGAGAATGCTTTTCAACTTCTTAAGGAGAAATTGACTACTACTCCTGTGTTGGCTCTGCCGTCTGGAACAGGTGGATTCGTTTTTTGCTCTTACGCTTCGCTTAATGGATTGGTTGTGTTTTGATGCAGAATGGTCGAGTCATTGCGTATGCCTCGCGACAGTTGAAACTACACGAGACTCGTTATCCAGTCCATGATTTGGAGTTAGCATCCGTGGTCTTCGCGTTGAAGATCTGGCGTCACTACCTGTATGGCGAGCAGTTTGTGGGTGTACTCCGACCACAAAAGTTTACAGTATTTGTTTTCGTAGCCTGACTTGAACATGAGACAACGTCGGTGGATGGAGCTACTAAAGGACTTTGATTGTGAGATCAAGTACCAGCCAGGGAAGTCGAAAGTAGTGGCTGATGCTTTGAGCAGGAAGGCTAGTGAGATGCTTGCGTCGTTGTACATATCTAAGGATCAGGAGCATCTTAACACTACGGGTTGGAGATTGTACCCGGTTGAGGATTGCGTAGTGGTTTCATCTTTCCAAGTGTAGCCACAGATTGTCTCTACCATTCGAGTATCTCAAAGGACTAATCCGTCTATCCACGAGTTGAAGTTGAAGGTCAGGACTGGCGAACTTGAGGACTATTCTGTCTCCTCCTATGGTTGTTTGCGTTTTCGGGGCAGGTTGGTTGTGCCAAATTTGATTGATTTGAAGGTAGGAGATCCTTCGGGAAGCGCATTGTAGCAGAAATAGTGTTCATCCTGGTGCACGGAAGATGTACCATGCTTTGAAGCCGCACTTTTGGTGGGCTGGCCTAAAGAGCGACGTTACTGGTTTTGTTGTTCGTTGTTTGAATTGTCAGATGGTTAAGGCCAAAAGGATGAGACCTGGTGGTCTGTTGCAGAGTTTGGATGTGCCCCAATGGAATTGGGAGCACATTGCTATGGATTTTGTGACGCATCTGCCTCGTTTCAGCAGAGGATGCGCCTGGTGGTCTGTTGCAGAGTTTGGATGTGCCCCAATGGAATTGGGAGCACATTGCTATGGATTTTGTGACGCATCTGCCTCGTTTCAGCAGAGGATGCGATGCTATTTGGGTGGTTATAGACCGACTGTCGAAGCCTGCACATTTTATTCCCTATGGGATGACTTTTTCGTTGAAAAACGATGGCGAAGTTGTACATTGATTTTGTTGTTAGACTGCACGGTGTGCCCGTTTCGATCGTCTCTGACCGGGATCCGAGGTTTACTTCCATGTTTTGGAAGAGTTTGCAAACAGCTTTGGGTACCAGATTGGCGATGAGTACACACATATCACCCCCAGACAGATGGCGAATCTGAGCGCACTATCCAGACGTTGGAGGATATGTTGCGAGCTGTTGTGTTGGATTTAGAAGGTAGCTGGCAAGATGCGTTGTCTTTAGTGGAGTTTTCCTACAATAATAGCTACCAAATGACGATAGTTATGGCGCCGTTTGAGGCTTTGTATGGCAGGAAGTGAAGATCGCCGGTACGGGGGAAGAAGTGGGGGAGAAGCAGCTGTCTGCCCCTGACTTTGTGCAGAAAATGAAAGATCATGTGGATCTTATTAGACAGTGGATGAAAGCTGCCCAGGATCGCCAAGCCAGTTATGCGAATAAGAGGCGTCGTTCCTCTTGAGTTTCAGGTTGTCGATCGTGTATTTCTCAAAGTTTCTCCATTTCGCAGTGTGATGCGCTTTGGACGCAATGGAAAGTTAGCTCCTCGTTACTTCGGACCGTATGAGATTGTTGAGAGGATTGGCCCTTTAGCATATCGGCTGTTGTTGCCATCCGAGTTGTCTTCTCTATATGATGTCTTTCATGTTTCCATGTTGAGGAAGTATGAGCCAAATCCGTCTCATGTGCTTAGGACTGACGAGGTGGAGCTAGATCAGTCGTTGAGCTATCAGGAATATCCTTTTTGCAAATCCTTAGCAGAAAAGAGAAACAGTTGAGGAATAAAACCATTTCGTTGGTGATGGTGCAATGGAGAAAACATGGTAGGGAAGAAGCTACTTGGGAACTAGAAGAGAAGATGCAGCGTGAGTGGCCGCATCTGTTTGAGTAGCTGTTGAGCTAAATTTCTAGTAGTTTGTAGCTTTTGGTTGTATTTTTCCCTAGTTGTTGTTGATTGTTTGCTCAGTTATCTTGAATTCTTGGCCTGTGGTAGGCGAGTTTCTGTTTTTGCTTGCTGTTATTGTGTTGTGTTTCAGAACTGCTGTTTGATTTCGGGGACAAAATCCTTTTTAGTGGGGGAGAAATGTGAGACCTGGAATTGCATAAGATTAATTTGGTTGGAATTAATCGGTTTTTAGAGATTTTTGGTGGTTTAGATCTCTGTTTGTAAGTTTGGTAGGAATTTTCGGGTCAGATTTCACATTTTAAGCAATTTTGGAAGTTTTCGTAATTTTGGTGTTTTTGGGAAAAAGCTGGTTTTGTGGTGAAAGCTGGTCGGTGGCGAAAACCAGTCGTAGCGTGTAATTGTAACGCGGGAGATCAATCGCCGTCGTTTTAGTAAAATCTGGTTGCGTTGTGTTAAGTGAAAGCTGGTAGCGTGTTTGTATCCAGCTGCTGCTTTATCTCGTTTGTTGAGGGCAAAACGACAGCGTTTAGATAAGTTGGTGCGACGTCGTTTTGGATGTTGTGTCTAGAACCAGCTGGTGGGATCTTTTCGCGTGTACCTGCTGGTTTTTCAGCCGATAGCAGATGTCAACGCGGGTCAGCGTTCCTGTAGCGCGAGGTTGATACGTCGTCGTTTTGATAGCGCTAAGGGATCCAGTCGATGCGCGTAATTCAATTTCCAGATGTCAACGCCAGTCAACTCTCCTGTAGCTTGCGGCTGGTATTGTGCGAGAGTTAGCGATCGGATTTGATGACGTGGAGAATGCGACGCCGTTTTAATTAGTTGCAACGCAGCGTTTTGATGTAACATCTGGTTCCAGTTTTTGTATTATGAATCAGTCGCAGGAAGCGACCAGCTTTTGGTTAGTGATGCATCCAGTCGTCTGATTGTCCAGCTTTTGGTTGGGCACCAGTCGTAGGTAGTGTCCTACGACGTTGTTTTGTGTGTTTGGAATTATGCTTGCGGGGTTCGACAAGCCGATTGTTTGTTGGTGCCTGCTGGTTATGTCGGTGGAATTTTAAATCAGATTTCAGCAGCTACGGGATTTATATATACGAATACTTGGTCTTCGATTGAGACATCAGATCCCATACTTAGAATAATTTCCCGACATTCATCCTTTGTTTCTCGAACCCTAGAGCACTGTTCACGGTGAGCTTTTCCGGTGAATTTCCGTCGTTTCCGGCCATTGTTTGGATCGTGAAGTTGCTGTCTTCGGCCGTGTGTTGCGTCGTTGAGGTAGAACTTAGAATTGTTGTTGAGATCTTAGTATTAGCCTTTGTTTAAGCTTCCTGTTAGTGGTTTTGTTGGAATCAGTAGCTTGTTGAGTGTGTGTAACTCCCAGCGTGCTTTCTGTGTATTAGCGTCCCTTGAGAATATTGCCCTGTGTGTTTCGACAGGTTGGAATTCAGATTTCTCGGGACCTTTGATTGTGGTAATTGTGCTAGGAATTAAGGTACGGATTGGAGCTTGTAATACAGCGATGTTATGGCTTGGATAATTTGTGAGATGGCTATTGCTGGCTGCTGTTTTGTGAGATGACTGTTGGTTATGTGGTGTATACGTGCTGATGCTATTATTGTTTCGCATATGTTTATATGCTTGTTATTCCAACATGTTGCATACACGCATTTGCATCTCCGTTCAGCTTTTGCAGCAATTGCTTCGTTGTTGTTGTTGTTCTGTTTACTTACCAGGATGCGAGGGCGAGCGGTGATTCCGCACTCTCATTTCCCCTATGCGCCGAGTGGCTAGCTACCACAGTTCATAGGTGGGGTTGTTGATGCAGGGTGGGCGAGTAGGGGTGAGTGGGTAGCACCCACATGTCCTACACTCACCGTGGCCACATATTCTGTTGCAGATCCCGTTGAGCTGTTTTTTCCTTTCTCATGCATAGCATCTGCATTTTATTCATGTTGTTTACTGCTGTTTATAGTTGCTCTCCGTACTGGGTTTTGACCCCATGTCCCTCTGGGGCATGGTTGTTTTCCTTGTTGTGTTGTTTTCAGGAAACCCAGGTTTTACAGCTGGTCGTGGTTTTAGTCCAGCTGGTGGTGCCCCAGGAGGTGGTTAGAGTATCCCAGTGGCGTATAGCATATTTATATGTATCAATATTCTTAGCCAGGGGGATGCCCTGCGCTTTGTCGTTGTATCTAGTGGTTGGAATCTGATACTTATTTACGTTTGTGTTGTAGTGTTTTTTATAAACTAGGATATTTATTTTGAGTATCGTGGTATTTTTAACGTATATGTTTTAAACCGTCAGGCCCAAACGCGGAAATTTTACCCGCTTTTTGATAGCTTCCGCATGTGTTTTGGTGTAGACTCCGGTTGTTATTCCTGGTCTCATGCATAGCATCTGCATTTTATTCTTGTTGTTTACTGCTTTTTATAGTTGCTCTCCGTACAGGGGTTTGACCCGATGTCCCTCTGGGGCTTGGTTGTTTTCCTTGACTGTTTTGTTGTTCAGGTTATCCAGCTTTTTAGTAGCTTCCGCTTGTGTTTAAATCGTCAGGCCAAAAGCAAAAATTTTACCCGCTTTTTAGTAGCTTCCGCTTGTGTTTATGTGATTTTACTCTGCTATGAGCACGAGGCTTGACATGTGGACTAGAGGATCAATAAAAGAATCAATTTACAGAATCTCTTCCATTTTTCCTAAGGCTTAGCCTCGCCCAGCCCTATAGATCTTGGTGTCCACAGACCTCGCGCAATCTGTCAGCTCTCAGAAGAGATGTTGCCGCTCTTTGCTTTTGAGAAATTTCTCCGCAATTCAATAGAAATTCCTCCATCTATCCATATTAAATGAGTTTTGAAAATTTTAAAAAATTTTGTAGCATGGACAGGCTTTCGAACGACTATCAGAGTAGACATAAATTTTAAAACCGTTGAAAATATTTTTCGAAATGAAATGCACTATTCAAGAACAACCTGCTCTGATACTAATTTTTAGAATAAAAAAAAGGTGGTGTTCGTGAGATCTGCCACAGCTCACGGAGGCTCTCACACACCCCAAGTACCAACCTCATGAGTTACGTGCATTTTGAAATATTAGGAGTTAAAAAACCAGCTCGCAATAGGGAACCGGATCACATGTATGCAGAACCAGCTTAGTGCTAAACCAGCGCAATACAAGAGACTGGTTCAAGCTGGTAGTTCTTACCAACTCAATAAAAGAACGTGCGATCTGGTTATATAAGTTCTTAAGCTGCAGTAGCTTAATGTTTTTGAATTAAAGTGCACCGAGATACAGATTGAGTAATGAAGTTAAATCATGCGGAAATAACTCAACCTGAACTCTTATATTCGAAAGCTCTTTAAACTGTTTTAAGCGTGATAAACAAACATGCAATGCGTATGTATGAATGCAGAAAGCAGTAAAGGAAATACGTTGAAGTTTGTTTATGGAAGTTCGGAGCAAACTCTCCTACGTCTCCCCTTCTTCCATAATCGGGAATGATTCCACTAGAATGCTTTGATTACAGCGATCTTTCGCTGCAACCCATTCTTACGACCCGCAGCCACAAGAACTCCTAGCAACACCACTGCACACTAATCCCGCAAGCTGTGTGTCTAACAACACTTTTTTAATGCCTCAGTGAGAAAGGCTACACACACTTCTTTAACGTCTCAGTGCGAAAGACAACTAGACTTGTTTAACATCTCTTTCCAAAGACTACAATGAAGAGTTTTCAATTGATTCACTCAGCTATTATTATTAGCTCTGTCAAATATGTGCGAGTGAATTGTGTGTGAGATTTACAGTGTATGCTCGATCTCTCGAAGATAAAATATCACACACTGAGAAGTTCTCTTGTTTGAGCTGGTCATTCATTGTCTTCCCAGGTTGTTCTTCATCTTTTTAGTGCGTTTTGGATTTGCACAACCCTATCTCTCTCTGTTTTTGTGGGAACCTTCAATCTTTGCATTGCTCTTGATATACTCATATTCAGATTTGTCCGTTGGACACAAAGTTGTAGCCGTTCTGAAAAGTCTTCTGAAGTATTTGTACTTTGTGTCCTTTGGATTTTAATGCGTTGCAGGCTTTATTTGACTTGAGCTCTTTTCAACGGTGCTTCTGCAGCCTTTGATAACTTCGAGCTCTGTTTACTAGTACCTGATGTGGACAAGACAAAATAAATCAGTTTGAACAAATTGATTTGTTCTTTGTATGTTTGTATTCCAACTACTTTGTTCGTCTTAGATGGTCTGTTCAGATCTGGTTCCTCAGCTGGTGTCTTTCCAGCTGGTTGCTCTTCTGATCCGCTGTCGAGATGCTCTGCTTCTGTGCCTCTTTGTGTCTGCAGCTGAGCTCGTTTAACCTATGCGGATCATTTCACTGAGCTGGTTGCATCTCCGTGCTTGATTCCCAGCTATTCTCCATTCCCAGCTGGTTTCTTTGCTTCGAGCTAGTCTCCTTTAGTTCAAGCTGGTTTGTCCTTAACCAGCTGGGCTCTATTCTTCTCGTCGAGAACCCCAGTGTTACTTGCTTATCCGCTTGATCCATTCAGAAACCTCATCCAAACAATCAGCAAGCACACTGTTATAATAATCAATCCCGTATCATATGATGAATTGATTATTGTGCATAGTGATCTGATCTGCACTTGATCACTACGCTTGTCTATCCAACGACACTTGAACACTGCACTTGATCTGTGCTTGAGCCGTTCTGCACTTCAACATTATGCGCTTGAACTCTGCTCTTCTAAAAATTCTACGCTTGATCTCCGTGCCGCTCCTGCTCCATGCTGGTAAACCAGCTTGGTGATCCCTATACTTCTGGAAGCAAACTGCTGTACCAGCTTGGGCGTCCCCTTACTGTTCCAGCTAGATATATTCGACCAGTCCAGCTCAGGCGTCCCCTCACTGTTCCAGTTTGGGTATCTTCACGTCTACTCCAGTCTTAGCAAGCTGCGCATGTCACGTAGAGCGTTAGTACAATAGTAACTGATTTTGTGTGAATCAAAACTTAGATTCTGATCTGTATAAATAGATCCAACATTTTCGTTTGTTTTTCACTGTTTGTTGTTGTATTCTTTGTTGTGTTTGTTCTTTGTAGGACGGTAACCATTTCAAAAATTAGCTCGTCATCTATTTATCGCCTTCTTCACAAATGGTCATTTATTGACAGTAGACACACTCCTCTATCATCAAGAACAAAGGTAAGTTCCAATAAATGCTTCTCTTTAGGGTTGACTTCTGTCTAGAGAACCCAGTTGCTTTTTACATAGAAAAGGAAACCTTCGATTATCTCTCTGTACATTTTGCAAACTGATGCCTTATAGTCTGATCTTCAGCTGTGACAAAAAGGCTCTTTCCTCTTTTATATTTTAACAACAATTTATGTTCTAGCGTATTTCAAAGACTTTTTCAGCGAGGACAAAGTTCCGTTTGGTTCATTTCTCGTACGGTATGCTTCGCATGACCAGCTCTGGCCTGATTTACTACTCTATTCCTCTGAGATGGTCCCTGAGCTGATCCTCTGATCTGCTCTTTGCTTCTTCTTCGTTTTACTCTGAGCTGTTCATGTGATTCTTCTCTAAGCTCTTGTTTTTATTTGCTCTATTCTGCTCTACGCTCTTTCGTTCTTATTTCTCCAGCTCTGAGCTATTTCATCCTCTTCTGTATATCTCTGAGCTGCTTCTTTCTTCTTTGTTCAGCTCTGAGCTATTTCGTTCTTCTATATACAGCTCTGAGCTGCTTCATCATGGTCTGTTCTGTTCTATTTCGTTCAGCTCTGAGCTATTTCGTTTCTTCATTGTTCTGCTATGAGATGTTCCGTTCAGGTCTGTTCTGTGCTGATTTTGCTTGGGCATTCTCAGCTGTTCCATATTAGACCTCTGAGATGCTCTTGTATCTGCTCTTGAACTGATCTAAGCTGATTCCATCTGAACTGATTTTCTAGCCTCGTTTAGTATTCTTTTTATCTATGCTAAATCTGTCTGAGCTTCTCCATCTTAGACCTCTGAGCTGATCTGTGTATGAGATGATTAGCCTAATCTGATCTGTCTTCAGTTCTGTTCTAACTTGTGTGATTTTTTCTTGATATGTTCTAAGCTAATCTTGTTTCCTGAGTTGATCTTCCCTAAGCTGATACGCTCTAAGCTGATCTTCCCGGAGCTGATATGCTTTTGATCCATGAATTGGTTCCCGAGCTGTGTGAGAGCTCCCAGGTACCATTTCGTTCAGATTGCGCGTAGCTCCGCTCCGTGCATATTTAGATTAGGTAATCTATTCGGATTGTTCGCAATCTGTTCAGCACGCAGCACGCGATCTGTTGTCTTTCGATCCTATCAAGTGGTATCAAAGCAAGTAGTTCTTGAAAGAGAATTTTAAATTTAAATTTTTTTAAAGGTTTCAAAAGCGTTCTCAGCTCTAATAGTTTTATCCAAACTGTTTTATTTGATGGAAGTTATTCTGTGCTACAAAATTATTTTATAAAGTGTTTTAGAATTCATATTATAAAGATAGGGGGTATTGATTATTGAATTGCAGATCACTTTTCCAAAAGAAAAGTGCATCAATATCTGTTCTGACTAGCTAACACAGATTGAGCGAGATCTGTGTGGATGCCAAAATCTCTAGTTTTGGTTATGCTAAAATTGGAGAAAAATGGAAGAGCTTCTGTAGATTGAATCTTCAATTATTCCTCTAATCTTAATAGATAATAATTTTTAATAGCATATGATTTTTTTAAATTCATATTATGCATGCTGTTATATGCAAACTGTCATCTCTAAAAATGTATTATTTTTAAAAATTGAAAAACGTCGTGCTCGGTAAAGGGGAGTTTTTGTTTTAATTATTCAGAGGGAGAAAAGAATTTGAACCCTTTTTGATTCCCACAAAAAGGAGGATAAATATTTGAAATCTGTTTATTCGTGCTTATTTTTATCAAGGTTTTGTGTTAATCTAAAAGGGGGAGATTTTTTTATCTGTGTACTGATCAGATCTTAATTTTGATAAACACAAAACCTACTATTATGTTTCTAACAATTTAATCGAGAGCACTGGTGCTGAAGCAGACCAGACGTGAGCTGAAGAAGAGCGCTATAGCAGATAATCTGCGAGCTAAAAAAGCGAACTGTAGCATATCAGAAGCGAGCTGAAAACGACGAACTGCGTGCTATTGAGAAGATGTCCAAGCTGATCCAGAGGGGAAGCCCAAACTGTTCGAGCAGACGACATCCAAGATGATCCAGCTTAGAGCGAAGATCAGCACAGAAGAAACCAGTTCAGAGCAGGCATCAGCTCAGGAGAGTAGTGATTCAGTTCAGAGATCAAGTGCAAATGAGAGTTTTGCTTACATTTCAACGGATCAGATCAAATGAATCAGTTCAGAGTGAACAACTTAGAGAAGAGCAAGTTCAGATCACAACAGATGAACTATATTTGGTTCAGACATCAAGAGCAGTTCAGATCGGCTCAGAGCTTAGAACAGATTAGATTAAAAGTGCAGTGAGAATCAGATAAGCTTAGAGCAAATCAGATCAGAACAGTTGAGAATCAGCTCAGATCAGATTAGAAGCGCAGTCAGATCAGCTTAGAACTTACCAGAGCTCTCAGATCTTAGAATAGACTAGATTGGGAGATCAGCTCAAATAAGCAGCTCAGACAGAATCAGCGTAGTATATATATCAGTTCAGAGTGAACAGCTTAAAGCAGAATTAGTTGAAATCAGCTGAGAACGTCTAAGCTAAAACAGGCATAGAAAGATCAGTCAGCACAGAGAAATGAGCAGATTAGCTTAGAGCTTAATAGAGTCGATCATCTTAGAGCAGATAAGAACTAATGAGAACAAGAGCAGTGATTCTATTAGCTCACAATAGAGATACAGAGTCGATCAGATTAAAAGAAAATTAGAGCAGATTAGAATAGATTAGAACAAGAGCAGCTTAGATGAGAAACGCAGAAACATATTAGAGCTGAAAGAGGAATAATAGAGTAGACTTCTCAGAGAACAGGCTATCAGATCATGAGCAAAGCAGTTTGAACATGAGCGTATGCAAAAACTGGATTAAAAAAGTTAAAACTAATTTTCTTCGTCACGTCTACATCAGGTACATATTTCACATTTTCAAAGTCAACAAAACCTGCAAACGCATTATATGACGAAGGACACAAGGTACAACTATGTCAGAACTTTACAGAAGCTTTCTTGTGTCCAACGAATATATCTGCACAAAGGATTTTTATATACGAAAGAGATGATGAACAGAAAAGCAAGCGAGTGGCACGAAACGAAAAAGAAAGCGAAACAATGTGCAATAGTCGAGATCTGGGACACACAGGCAAAGCTGTCTTGACATGAAGACGTAAAACTTAGAATTTGTACTCTTCTCACAGAGACGTTAAAAAAGTGCAAAAAAGAGTGTCTAGGAGTCTCATCTTTGGGCAAAGGGTAAGTACATCTGAGGTGTGTCTGTACATATTGCTGTAAGATCGAAGTCTTCTAGTTAATCCTTCCAGCAATGGAAGAAGGGGAGATGTAGGAGATTCAGATCCAAACTTCAAGAAAAATAATTCGTAGCATACTGATTTTTATTTCTTTCTGCATTAACGCATACATGTTTTAGAACGAGATTTTTATTTCAATTTTCAGAGAGTTCTGGTTGTTTCCACATGATTTATTATCATACCAGATCGATTTCTCGATGCTAAAAGTTCAAAAACCAGAGCTATTGCAGCTCATGTTTTTTTACTAGTTCAGATCGCGCATCTCTGCTACATACTGATTCAGCTTATGCGTGCTCCATGCTGATTCAGCTAGGCGCGATCTGACGTTTTGATCATTGCGTGCTTTCTTTTAAAATGCTTTTTAAAAGCATGCGATATGTGTTTTTGATCCATGAATTGGTACCCGAGCTGTGAGAGAGCTCCCAGGTACCATTTTGTTCAAATCGCGTGCAGCTCAGCTGCGTGCTGATTCAGTTTAGGCATGATCTGTTTGGATCACGTGCGATCTGTTCAGCACATAGCACGTGATCTGTTGTCTTTCAATCCTATCATACTACTTGAAGAAAACCTGTTCTTGGGTGTTCAATACTCAAAGTTGAGAGAAGTTTTTGGCACCATTGTCGGGGAAGTATAATTTAAATTCAAGTTTTTTAGAATATTTTTCTTTTTCATTTTTTTGTGTGATACGCCCAAACGTTGCACATGAAAAACATGAGATTTTTTTTTTCGAATTAAAAGTTTCAAATACTAACTAAGCCATAAAACAAATTCATCAGGCGTTGTCATAAACATCAAATCGTGAAACGTCTAAAGCTCAACAGTACGCTAATGGATTTATTCTCAAAGAATAAAATTTAATGAATCATAAAATAATATGTTCAAACTGTGGAATACGTGCATCCATAGATAGGCGCCCTCTCACCCCGACCGAGCTCTCACCAACCAATAATACCTGAACGTCGCCATCTGAATTAATGAAATATAGTGAGCATAGGGGTCCAACAAGTAAATCCGGGATAACGAATAATAAATAATACATGCAAATGCATAACATATTTTTAATTAAAATACCAATAATTTCATAAACTTTCAAATAAATGGTCGCTAATATAATCCATTTACCATTACATAACCATTTCCAAAAAAGGACTACCTTCAAATGAATTCCTTTAAACTTTCCTCAATTTACTTTATGAAACGCTCCTCAGCAATTGCCTGCAATCATCGGTCTATTCTCTTAATAAGCCCATATGGATCCAGAATTTGGTGGGACACCCGACCAAAAGGTTGACATTCACACGCCCCTAATCAGTCAAGTTGACGGGGCACCAAAATCCATCGATCGACATCTGCACACTCGTAATAATTTGACGGAGCAACCCGACCCATCAGTTAGAATCCACACGGCTGTAATATCAGTCACAACTTCTCCACAATTCATAAAAATAATTTTCCCTCAAACTAAAATTCCATAAAATAATTCCTCATAAATGTCTTAATAACATAAACCCATTATTTTAAAATCCACATTTTTTTAAAACTTTCAAGAACCACACGGCTTGGAGCAAGCTCAACACCATTTTTATTTTAAAGCTCCTGCGGAACTGGACCAAAGGCTCATGCCTATACCATGATTTTGGCGCCCGAACAAAAATGACCCTCAGCTGCAGCAGAAAAACCGGGTGAAGGACCTTGCAAGAGACCCATGTACATGCACCTCATGCCCTTGATCAAGCTCGCTGGTCCCTTCACCCAATCGTCCATGATTCGGCACGGTATCCTCCTAGATTGGACCTCAACATAGCTCCCTCATTTCTAGAGAAGAGAGATGCATCCTGGTGGCCATACATGTCAAGAAAATAACACACGCAACAGCTGGAAAGTGAAACGCACGCACGCTCAGCCATAATTCACATCACACTCATGCATGAAGAGGATCGACCGTCCAGCAGCCATCATCGATTCACAGAAATCCAGAAGTTTTTTTTATCCAAATCCTTCGACTCATACAAAGGAAAATTCAACCAGAAACCGTGAACACTGATGCATGCAGGCGATGTCTATTTTCGGCACTCGAACGTACTCAATTCATGAATCCGATTACCAACGTAATGTACACACATAAGCTGCGAGCTAAAAAAGCGAACTGTAACATATCAGAAGCGAGCTGAAAACGACGAACTGAGTTCTATTGAGAGATGTCAAAGCCGATCCAGTGGGGAAGCCAAACTGTTCGAGCAGACGACATCCAAGATGATCCAGCTTAGAGCGAAGATCAGCACAGAAGAAACCAGTTCAGAGCAGGCATCAGCTCAGGAGAGTATTGATTCAGTTCAGAGATCAAGTGCAAATGAGAGTTTAGCTTACATTCAATGGATCAGATAAGATGAATCAATTCAGAGTGAACAGCTTAGAGAAGAGCAAGTTCAGATCACAACAGATGAACTATATTTGGTTCAGACATCAAGAGCAGTTCAGATCAGCTCAGAGCTTAGAACAGATTAGATAAAAAGTGTAGTGAGAATCAGATAAGCTTAGAGAAAATCAGATCAGAACAGTTGAGAATCAGCTCAGATCAGATTAGAAGCACGGTCAGATCAGCTTAGAACTTACCAGAGCTCTCAGATCTTAGAATAGATCAGATTGGGAGATCAGCTAAATAAGCAGCTCAGACAGAATCAGCGTATTATATATATCAGTTCAGGGTGAACAGGTTAAAGCAGAATCAGTTGAAATCATCTGAGAACGTCTAAGCTGAAACAGTCATAGCAAGATCAGTCCGCACAGAGAAATGAGCAGATTAGCTTAGAGCTTAATAGAGTCGATCATCTTAGAGCAGATAAGAACTGATGAGAACAAGAGCAGAGATTCGATTAGCTCGCAATAGAGATACAGAGTCGATCAGATTAAAAGAATATTAGAGCAGATTAGAACAGATTAGAACAGGAGCAGCTTAGATGAGAAACGCAGAAACATATTAGAGCTGAAAGAGGAATAATAGAGTAGACTGCTCAGAGAATAGGCTATCAGATCATGAGCAAAGCAGTTTGAACATGAGCGTATGCAAAAACTGGATTAAAAAAGTTAAAACTAATTTTCTTCATCACGTCTACATCAGGTACATATTTCACATTTTCAAAGTCAACAAAACCTGCAAACGCATTATATGACGAAGGACACAAGGTACAACTATGTCAGAACTTTACAGAAGCTTTCTTGTGTCCAACGAATATATCTGCACAAAGGCTTTTTATATACGAAAGAGATGATGAACAGAAAAGCAAGCGAGTGGCACGAAACGAAAAAGAAAGCGAAACAATGTGCAATAGTCGAGAGCTGGGACACACAGGCAAAGCTGTCTTGACATGAAGAAGTAAAACTTAGTATTTGTACTCTTCTCACAGAGACGTTAAAAAAGTGCAAAAAAGAGTGTCTAGGAGTCTCATCTTTGGGCAGAGGGTAAGTACATCTGAGGTGGGTCTGTACATATTGCTGTAAGATCAAAGTCTTCTAGTGAATCCTTCCAGCAATGGAAGAAGGGGAGAAGTAGGAGATTCAGATCCAAACTTCAAGAAAAATAATTCATAGCATACTGATTTTTATTTCTTTCTGCATTGACGCGTACATGTTTTAGAACCAGATTTTTATTTCAATTTTCAGAGAGTTCTGGTTGTTTCCACATGATTTATTATCATACCCGATCGATTTCTCGATGCTAAAACTTCAAGAACCAGAGCTATTGCATCTCATGCTTTTTTACTAGTTCAGATGGCACATCTCTGCTCCATACTGATTCAGCTTAGGCGTGCTCCATGCTGATTCAGCTAGGCATGATCTGCCGTTTTTTTCATTGCGTGCTGTCTTTTAAAATGCTTTTTAAAAGCATGCGATATGAGTTTTTGATCCATGAATTGGTACCCGAGCTGTGTCAGAGCTCCCAGGTACCATTTTGTTCAAATCGCGCGCAGCTCAGCTACGTGCTGATTCAGTTTAGGCACGATCTGTTTGGATCGCATGCGATCTGTTCATCACACAGCACGTGATCTGTTGTCTTTCAATCCTATCATACTACTTGAAGAAAACCTGTTCTTGGGTGTTCAATATTCAAAGTTGAGAGAAGTTTTTGGCACCATTGTCGGGGAAGTATAATTTAAATTCATGTTTTTTAGAATATTTTTCTTTTTCAATTTTTTTGTGTGATACCCCCAACCTTTGCACATGAAAAAAATGAGATGTTTTTTTTCGAATTAAAAGTTTCAAATACTAACTAAGCCATAAAACAAATTCATCAGGCTTTGTCATAAACATCAAATCATGAAACGTCTAAAGCTCAACATTACGGTAATGGATTTATTCTCAAAGAATAAAATTTAATGAATCATAAAATAATATGTTTAAACTTTGGAATACGTGCATCCATAGATAGGCGCCCTCTCACCCCGACCGAGCTCTCACCAACCAATAATACCTAAACGTCGCCATCTGCATTAATGAAATCTAGTGAGCATAGGGGTCCAACAAGTAAATCCGGGATAACGAATAATCAATAATACATGCAAATGCATAACATATTTTTAATTAAAATACCAATAGTGTCATAAACTTTCAAATAAATGGTCGCAAATATAAATCCATTTACCATTACATAACCATTTCCAAAAAAGGACTACCATCAAATGAATTCCTTTAAACTTTCCTCAATTTATTTTATGAAACGCTCCTCAGAAATTGCCTGCAATCATCGGTCAATTCTCTTAATAAGCTCATATGGATCCAGAATTTGGCGGGACACCCCGACCAAAAGGTTGACATTCACACGCCCGTAATTAGTCAAGTTGACGGGACACCCAAATCCATCGATCGACATCTGCACACTCGTAATAATTTGACGGAGCAACCCGACCCATCAGTTAGAATCCACACGGCTGTAATATTAACAACTTCTCCACAATTCATAAAGATAATTTTCCCTCAAACTAAAATTCCTTAAAATAATTCCTCATAAATGTCTTAATAACATAATCCCATTATTTTAAAATCCACATTTTTTTAAAACCTTCAAGAACCACACGGCTTGGATCAAGCTCAATACCATTTTTTTTTTAAAGCTCTTGCGGAACTGGACCAAAGTCTCATGGCTATACCATGATTTTGGCGCCCGAACAAAAATGACCCTCAGCTGCAGCAGAAAAACCGGGTGAAGGACCTTGCAAGAGACCCATGTACATGCACCTCATGCCCTTGATCAAGCTCGCTGGTCCCTTCACCCAATCGTCCATGATTCGGCACGGTATCCTCCTCGGTTGGACCTCAACATAGCTCCCTCATTTCTAGAGAAGAGAGCTGCATCCTGGTGGCCATACACGTCTAGAAAATAACACACGCAAAAGCTGGGAAAGTGAAACGCACGCACGCTCAGCCATAATTCACATCACACTCATGCATGAAGAGGATCGACCGTCCAGCAGCCATCATCGATTCACAGAAATCCAGAAGTTTTTTTTATCCAAATCCTTCTACTCATATAAAGGAAAATTCAACCAGAAATCGTGAACACTGATGCATGCAGGCGATGTCGATTTTCGGCACTCGAACGTACTCAATTCGTGAATCTGATTACCAACGTAATGTACACACGTAAGCTGCGAGCTAAAAAAGCGAACTGTAGCATATCAAAAGCGAGCTGAAAACGACGAACTGAGTTCTATTGAGAAGATGTCAAAGCTGATCCAGAGGGGAAGCCCAAACTATTCGAGCAGACGACATCCAAGATGATCCAGCTTAGAGCGAAGATCAGCACAGAAGAAACCAGTTCAGAGCAGGCATCAGCTCAGGAGAGTAGTGATTCAGTTCAGAGATCAAGTGCAAATGAGAGTTTAGCTTACATTTCAACGGATCAGATCAGATGAATCAGTTCAGAGTGAACAGCTTAGAGAAGAGAAAGTTCAGATCACAACAGATGAACTATATTTGGTTCAGACATCAAGAGCAGTTCAGATCATCTCAGAGCTTAGAACAGATTAGATAAAAAGTGCAGTGAGAATCAGATAAGCTTAGAGCAAATCAGATCAGAACAGTTGAGAATCAGCTCAGATCAGATTAGAAGCTCAGTCAGATCAGCTTAGAACTTACCAGAGCTCTCAGATCTTAGAATAGATTAGATTGGGAGATCAGCTCAAATAAGCAGCTCAGACAGAATCAGCGTAGTATATATATCAGTTCAGAGTGAACAGGTTAAAGTAGAATCAGTTGAAATCAGCTGAGAACGTCTAAGCTGAAGCAGGCATAGAAAAATCAGTCAGCACAGAGAAATGAGCAGATTAGCATAAAGCTTAATAGAGTCGATCATCTTAGAGCAGATAAGAACTGATGAGAACAAGAGCAGAGATTCGATTAGCTCACAATAGAGATACAGAGTCGATCAGATTAAAAGCAGATTAGAGCAGATTAGAACAGATTAGAACAAGAGCAGCTTAGATGAGAAACGCAGAAACATATTAGAGCTGAAAGAGGAATAATAGAGTAGACTTCTCAGAGAACAGGCTATCAGATCATGAGCAAAGCAGTTTGAACATGAGCGTATGCAAAAACTAGATTAAAAAAGTTAAAACTAATTTTCTTCGTCACGTCTACATCAGGTACATATTTCACATTTTTCAAAGTCAACAAAACCTGCAAACGCATTATATGACGAAGGACACAAGGTACAACTATGTCAGAACTTTACAGAAGATTTCTTGTGTCCAACGAATATATCTGCACAAAGGCTTTTTATATACGAAAGAGATGATGAACATAAAAGCAAGCGAGTGGCACGAAACGAAAAAGAAAGCGAAACAATGTGCAATAGTCGAGAGCTGGGACACACAAGAAAAGCTGTCTTGACATGAAGACGTAAAACTTAGTATTTGTACTCTTCTCACAGAGACGTTAAAAAAGTGCAAAAAAGAGTGTCTAGGAGTCTCCTCTTTGGGCAGAGGGTAAGTACATCTGAGGTGGGTCTGTACATATTGCTGTAAGATCGAAGTCTTCTAGTGAATCCTTCCAGCAATGGAAGAAGGGGAGATGTACGAGATTCAGATCCAAACTTCAAGAAAAAAAAATTCGTAGCATATTGATTTTTATTTCTTTCTGCATTAACGCATACATGTTTTAGAACCAGATTTTTATTTCAATTTTCAGAGAGTTCTGGTTGTTTCCACATGAATTATTATCATACCCGATCGATTTCTCGATGCTAAAAGTTCAAGAACCAGAGCTATTGCAGCTCATGCTTTTTTACTAGTTCAGATCGCGCATCTCTGCTCCATACTGATTCAGCTTAGGCGTGCTCCATGCTGATTCAGCTAGGCGCGATCTGGCGTTTTTATCATTGCGTGCTGTCTTTTAAAATGCTTTTTAAAAGCATGCGATATGAGTTTTTGATCCATGAATTGGTACCCAAGCTGTGTGAGAGCTCCCAGGTACCATTTGTTCAAATCGCGTGCAGCTCAGCTGCGTGCTAATTCAGTGTAGGCACCATCTGTTTGGATCGCGTGCGATCTGTTCAGCACTCAGCACGTGATCTGTTGTCTTTCAATCCTATCATACTACTTGAAGAAAACCTGTTCTTGGGTGTTCAATATTCAAAGTTGAGACAAGTTTTTGGCACCATTGTCGGGGAAGTATAATTTAAATTCAAGTTTTTTAGAATATTTTTCTTTTTCAAATTTTTTGTGTGATACGCCCAAACTTTGCACATGAAAAACATGAGATGTTTTTTTTTCGAATTAAAAGTTTCAAATACTAACTAAGCCATAAAACAAATTCATCAGGCGTTGTCATAAACATCAAATCATGAAACGTTTAAAGCTCAACAGTACGGTAATGGATTTATTCTCAAAGAATAAAATTTAATGAATCATAAAATAATATGTTTAAACTGTGGAATACGTGCACCCATAGATAGGAGCCCTCTCACCCCGACCGAGCTCTCACCAACCAATAATACCTAAACGTCGCCATCTGCATTAATGAAATCTAGTGAGCATAGGGGTCCAACAAGTAAATCCGGGATAACGAATAATCAATAATACATGAAAATGCATAACATATTTTTAATTAAAATACCAATAGTGTCATAAACTTTCAAATAAATGGTCGCTAATATAAACCATTTACCATTACATAACCATTTCCAAAAAAGGACTACCATCAAATGAATTCCTTTAAACTTTCCTCAATTTATTTTATGAAACGCTCCTCAGCAATTGCCAGCAATCATCGGTCAATTCTCTTAATAAGCTCATATGGATCCAGAATTTGGCGGGACACCCCGACCAAAAGGTTGACATTCACACGCCCGTAATCAGTCAAGTTGACGGGGCACCCAAATCCATCGATCGACATCTGCACACTCGTAATAATTTGACGGAGCAACCCGACCCATTAGTTAGAATCCACACGGCTGTAATATTAGTCACAACTTCTCCACAATTCAGAAAAATAATTTTCCCTCAAACTAAAATTCCTTAAAATAATTCCTCATAAATGTCTTAATAACATAAACCCATTATTTTAAAATCCACATTTTTTTAAAACCTTCAAGAACCACACGGCTTGGAGCAAGCTCAACACCATTTTTATTTTAAAGCTCCTGCGGAACTGGACCAAAGGCTCATGCCTATACCATGATTTTGGCGCCCGAACAAAAATGACCCTCAGCTGCAGCAGAAAAACCGGGTGAAGGACCTTGCAAGAGACCCATGTACATGCACCTCATGCCCTTGATCAAGCTCGCTGGTCCCTTCACCCAATCGTCCATGATTCGGCACGGTATCCTCCTCGGTTGGACCTCAACATAGATCCCTCATTTCTAGAGAAGAGAGCTGCATCCTGGTGGCCATACACGTCTAGAAAATAACACACGCAACAGCGGGGAATGTGAAACGCACGCACGCTCAGCCATAATTCACATCACACTCATGCATGAAGAGGATCGACCGTCCAGCAGCCATCATCGATTCACAGAAATTCAGAAGTTTTTTTTATCCAAATCCTTCGACTCATACAAAGGAAAATTCAACCAGAAACCGTGAACACTGATGCATGCAGGCGATGTCAATTTTCGGCACTCGAACGTACTCAATTCATGAATCTGATTACCAACTTAATGTACACACGTAATATTATTTCAAGGATGCATCAAAGGAACAGATCAAACTTGCCTTTGATATTATGCCAAAGGTTGAGAGACAATCTCCGGCGAGTGATATACCATGAGCACTATCCGAAATCTACACAATTCTCCTGAAATTTTTGGCCCTCACCCAGGAACCTTAGCCAACACCTCTAACTCTTGTTTTCCTGAGTTTAACGTGATCTATAATTGTGGAGGAAGGTTTCTCTATTTAGAAGAAATTTGTGACTTTAAAAGTGCTACATCAAAATTGGGATTTAAAAGTGCTAAAAAAAAAATTAATATACAAGTGAAATTTTAAGGTTCTACCATAATTTAAAAGTACAAATTTAATGAACCCTAACAAGCGCACTTAAATTTAGCGGAAGAAGAAAAGTAAAAAAAATTAAACATAAAATATCAAAAAGCGCTCTTTAATTTGGCTGGAAAAATAAATAAAATAGCTGTACTTAAATCCGCCAAAAAATTTTAAATTATCACTAAAATATTTATGATAATTAAATAAACTTTCGGGGTAACCGTTACCGCGCTTGGTTGGCACCCTCCAGATATCTCCTCTCGAGCCAAAATCCTGAATTTTAGCTATAAGAACGTCGACGTTATGAAATTTACTAAAAAATAATAATGATGATATTAAAATAAATTTTTCTACCAACTAACTATTTGGTTGGTCTATGTGGCAACCTCGGATTTCTGGGCATCAGAATTCTACCCATCTTAAATAAATTTCATCCTCAAAAATGGATTTATCGAACAACTCCGGGTATCAGTTGCGCATATCCGTCTCGGTCTCCCACGTTGCCCCCTGCTTAGTGTAGTTCGCCCACTGGATTTTAATCATTTGGATGACCCAGTTCCTCAATCTCCTCTCCTGCCTCTGAAGAACTCTCACCGGCTCCTCCTTGTATGACAAGTCGGGTGCTAACTGTAACGACTCGTGAAGGTCTGAGAACTGTCTACCGTGAGCTCTCACACAGCCCGTGTACCAATTAATTGATCGAGAAAAATATATTGCGTGCTTTTAAAAAGGGTTTATAAAAATAGCACGCCAAAGAGATCACGCCTAAGATGGTTCAGCACGTAGCAGCGCTGCGTGCTGAACAGATCGCGCGCTATCTAAATCATGAAAACATGAGTTGCAATAGCTCTGGTTCTTGAAAATTTTTATAGCCGAGGAGTAGATCGGGTATGATAGGATTCATGCGAAATCAACAAGAATAATCTCTGAAAATTGAAAGGTTTAGGAACAGTTTTAAGAAGTTACGAATGCAGAAAGCTGTAAACTGAAAACTGTAAAGAACTCATCTGTTCTTTATGGAAGTTCGGAGCAGAATCTCCTACGTCTCCCTTCTTCTAAACTGGAAGGATTCGACAAGAAGATTTGGTTACAACAGCTCCTGCTCTAACCCAATCCAACAGCCTGCATGCTGCGAGAACTCCTAGCACTCTACGATTTACACCAACCCGCAAATTGTGTGAGCTGTAACATTATGAACATGTTTAATGTCTCTGTTGAAAGACTACAATGAAGAAGATTTGGTTACAACAGCTCCTGCTCTAACCCAATCCAACAGCCTGCATGCTGCGAGAACTCCTAGCACTCTACGATTTACACCAACCCGCAAATTGTGTGAGCTGTAACATTATGAACATGTTTAATGTCTCTGTTGAAAGACTACAATGATTTTGTTTTACACATTCACTCTAATCTGTTTCGCTCATCACTCAATATATGAGTGAATGTGTGTGTGTGAGATTTACAGTGTAAGCTCTCAAATATTTTCTCACACGCTGGGAAGTGCTTCTTCAAAGCTGATATCATCTTATTCCCTGGTTGTGCAGTCGACTATAATGATTCTGCGTTTGAGCTCTCGACTATGCACAGCTCACACCTGGGCACAGCTCTTAGCATGTACACCAGCTGCCACCTGTGTATACCAGCTCTTGACTATTGCACATCCTTCACTCTTTTCTGTGTTCGTGCATATATGTCGTTGTGTGCACGCTTCTATTTTTTTCATGCCTCTGTGCACTGCTATCTTCTGGGTATATGTAGCCTTTGATGAATTATAACCATTGAAGAGATCCCTTATTTTGTTCCTGTCAATATGATATTTGGCCATGACATAAGGCTCTTTCCTCTTTGTCTTTCAAACGGCTCTTTCCTCTTTTGGCAAGATTCTAAGGCTCTTTCAGCTCGAGCAAAATACATTTTTGTCCTCGCTTGTTTTGTTCATTGCTCGTATTATTTGTTTGACTTTGTTTGACCAGCTCTGGTCTGGTCTACTAAGCTGTTACTCTGAGCTGGTCCCTGGCTGATCCTCTACGAATCTCCCTCTAAGTTTTTCTTGCTCTAATCTTCTTGGTACTGCTTTGTTCTACTCTAATTTACTTCGTACAGCTCTTAGCTGTTTACATCTGCCCTGTATAGCTCTGATCTACTTCGACCTTATTTGTACAGCTCTGAGCTATTTTGTTCTTATCTGTATAGCTCTGATCTGCTTCGACCTTCTTTGTAGAGATCTGAGCTGTTTTTTCTTCTCTTTATAGCTTTGAGCTGTTCTACTGTGATATGCACTGTACTGCAGAAGTTTAGACCTCTGAGCTGATCGATGCTCTATGCTCTTGTTCTCATTTGTTTTTATCTGCTCTAAGCTGATCGCCTCTGTGAAGCTCTAAGCTGCTTCATTCACTTCTGTTCATTTCTCTCTGTTCTGTACTGTTCCAGCATAGGCGTTCTCAGTTGCTATGAACGGATTCTGCTCTGAGCTGTTCATTCTGGACTGATATTTATTTACTATGTTGATTTTGTATGAGCTGCTTATCTGAGCTGATTACCCGGTCAAATCTATTCTAAGCTGATCTGATTCTCTCTGCGTTTCTAATCTGATCTGAGCTGATTTTGATCTGTTCTTCCCTGAACTACTCTAAGCTGATCTCTGAACAGAATACCGTTAATATGTTCTGATCTGAACCTTTTACTTTCTAAGATCTCCACTCTGAACTGATTCATCTGATCTAATATATTGAACTGTAAGCTAAACTCTGATCTGCACTTGATCTCTGAACTAAACGCTTCTCTCTTGAGCTGATACCTGCTCTGAACTTGTTTGTTCAAAGCTGATCTTCTCTCTAAGCTGGATCAGCTTGGATGTCGTTTTCTTGACTAGTTAGGGCGTCCCCTACTGTTCCAGCTTGGACATCTTCTCAATTTCACTCAGTTCCTCACTTTCAGTTTGTGTTTGATCTGCTTTAGCTCGCTTCTGATATGCTACAGCGAGCTACGGTTATTCAGCTCACGTCTGATCTGAACTGCTACAGCTTACCCTACGCGCTTCAATTAAATCCTTACAAACATAAACATAACAACATGTTTTGTGCATATCAAAATTAAGATCTGATCTGTTACACAGATCCAACAGCTCGTAACTCAGCACGTGATTGGTTTGACATGTACTATTCAAGTGTAGACACGTGAAACACATTAAGTATTGCTAATAGGTATGGTGGTAGTTCTACTCGGTATGCTAATGTTCCTACCCTCTCTAAGATCTCGAACGGTCCAATGTATCTTGGAATCAACTTTCCCTTCCTGCCAAACCTCATCACTCCCTTCAGGGGAGCCAGCCTTAGAAACACATGGTCTCCTACTTCAAATTCCAACTCACGGTGATAACTGTCAGCATAGCTTTTTCCTCTAATCTCTACTTTCTGTTAGTGTAGATGCCCAACTAGCAAACTTGTGGCGTGTGGGTTTATAAACTCTTGTATTAAACAATCTTTATATATGATATTCGCATTTATTTATATGGCATTCTTTACTTTCATTGTGTTGTATGATGATTAACAGTTGTGTTGAGTAAATACCTAGAATACACTAAAGTGTATGTTAGATGTGATAGTGGGTATGACGGATATCATGAAACACATCTAATTGTCACTGTGTATTCTGAACATGTTCCTAGTCGATTGGGCCGTCAAAATGAGGATAAGGCCGCCCGAGCTCGAGACTAGTATCTGCGTTGCGAAGTACCATGTTTCATTGGTAGGGAACATTGTGATGTTCTGAGCATGCAGATAGATAGTGACCTGGTGATCTATCGAACTACCCTCGTTCGGACTTTCCAAGTGGTTATCATTTGTCGAGTGGATAAGTCCGAGGTCTTGGTTGTACTGATTAGTCCTCACGACTCGAAACGTCATTGAGACTCTACATGATAGGCGTCTTACTTTGACTCGTTTGCCGACTCACTTGGGGTCATCAGGCGGCGGGATTGGGTGAGACCCCGATGCATGTATGAGTCGATGCATCGTTGTCGAGGATTCACCGCTCGCAGACATGCGTGGATATCCTATTCTATCTGAGGGGATAATAGTGTATAAATCTTTGGCCAGAGTACTAGAAGTGTTTTAGGTAAATGTGTTTACCTAGTTACACTCGCGATGTCACTATTCAATCTTCAAGATGTATGCATAGCTATCGGATCTATAGCGACTCTCGATTTACCAATGGTCGTTGATCTGATCGCGATATATGGATTGAAAGGACCGTACTGTACGCTAACCACGACCAACTGGTTCTTGCAGGCACTATCAGTGATACCTAGGGGATCATGGGGCGATGTTGCTAGACGCTCTTACCATGATCCGATGGGCAAGTCCGGAACTGTGATTCCGGAGCCGCAATGGTTGTGGGCCCACGGCTAGCTGTATCCCTGAACCATTGAGGGTCACGCAAGTACTGGGTTCGAGATTCCCGCACGGATATTGAGCTCAATGTGTTGAGCATGAGAAGAGGATTTTAGGGAGTGCGACATCCTAAAAGTCAACAGGGGTCAAATCGTGATTTCCCGCTGTTGAGGGGCAAAACGGTCATTTTGCACTGGGGTTCTGAAAAATAGTTTTTCAGATCATAGTATTCAGTTTTGGAAACTGAGTCGATCGGTCCGATCTGATTGGCGATCGGAGTTACGATGAAGTCACGGTGATGGGGATGAACCGAATGTTCATCCGTTGGACCCGGGCCCATTGGGCCGGATCCAAATCCATCACTAAGTCTACTTAATGTAGACTTAGACTAAATCACAAAACACTTGATACAAACCCTAAACCTAGAGCAAAGTAGCCGCCCCTCCTCTCTAAACAAGCCGCCGCCGCCGCCTTGAGTCGCCGGAAACTGTTCCGGCCAACTCGACGAGGAGAATCCGTCCGTGCTGATCTCGTCAGGCCTTCTAGTGTAGGCTGACGAAGGAGTCTCGCATCCGGTCGTGGACCTGATTGACGTAGTCTACCGCCATCTACCGTGAAGTGCCGGTTTCCTCGAGAAACTGGTCGGAGCCAGGCACGAGTTGCCAGCAAGGTAATCAACAAAACACCCTATGAATGGTTCATAGTTTGCATGATTTTGAATTGTATTGAACGTCTCCCACTAGTTCCTATGACTGAATGGTTAGAAGGTCTAGGTACAAGTGTCCAAACATTTGCGCTTAAACTGATTAAGTTCTTCTTGCATAGCGTCTATCCAGCTGGGGTCAGATAAGGCCTCATCTATCATTTTAGGTTCTATATGTGATATGAATGCGGAATCAAAATGATCATGCATTAGCCGGCCTCGTGTGCGAACAGGGGATTTGAAATTACCTATGAATTGCTCGAGTGGATGATTCTTATTCCACCGGAGATCAAGTCCAAAGGGATTTGCTCCTTGTTCCTCCTGTGTCTCTGGCTGGTTTGCAAGTGAATCAGCAGACGCCAATAGATGTGAGCATTGTTGGCTTGTGCGTCTGCTTCCAGCTGGTGAGATTTACTTGCGACTGGTTCATCAGCTGGTGGTATTGATACCAGTTGATGATCACTTGCGACTGGTTGTACAAACGTTGGTCTTAAAACCGAATGATATGTGTGCTCGCGCCTGGTTGTCCAGTTGGTGATCAAGATATGCTTGCGACTGGTACTACAGGCGTTGGTCTTGAAACCAATGGAGAGTCGCTTGCGACTGCTTGTGCAACGTCTGGTTTCTCAACGTCTGTTTGAGCAACATTTGATTGATTGTCGTCTGGTTGAACATTTGTCTCTTCATTCCCAACAGCTGGTGCACTTGGGGAAATTTCACCCTGCGGCTGATCCACGTTAGTTAAATCAATAACTACTGGATTACCTGTCAGATCCTGTTGATCATCGTTATGCGTTGTGACCACTGCTGGTTGTTCTTCCTCAGCTGAATTTCTTTGTGGCACGTCGTCGTCTGATTCTTCAAGGCTTGTTGACTCCAGAAGTGAACACAAATCATGTAGGCTTGCAGCTGAATCAGATTTGAAGCTAGTTTCATCGAACACCACATGAGCAGATTCTTCAACTGTTTGACTTTTGATGTTGAACACTCGATAAGATTTGCTGACAGCAGAGTAACCTAAAAATATTCCTGCATCAGATTTTGGTTCAAAGGCTGTTAGGTGCTTTTTTCCATTATTGTGAATGAAACATCTACACCCAAATACCCTGAAATAAGATATATCAGGTTTCTTGCCATGCCAGATCTCATACGGGGTTTTATCGTGCATCCTATTAATCATCATTCTGTTTTGAGTATGACACGCTGTGTTTACTGCTTCTGCCCAAAATTTTTGCGAAATGCCAGAATAAGCAATCATAGATCTAGCAGCTTATTTCAAAGTGTGGTTTCTCCTTTCAGCTAACCCGTTTTGCTGAGTAGTTCTAGCTGCTGAAAGCTCATGCTTTATTCCTAAGTCTTCCAGATAAGAAGTTAATTTAAAATTTAGAAACTCAGTACCGCGATCACTTCTTATCCG